>CAKNXH010059617.1:0-31559 GCA_932178445.1 Andricus quercusramuli | reverse complement strand
TTGGCATACAATTTTTTAGGGTGGGGATAGCTTGGGCCCGTTTCTATTTTCCGAGTAACCGACGAAGTAAATTTCGCCTGGGTCTCACAGACCCCCCTTTTCAGCGAAAGGGTTAAATTTGTTTATCAGCAACCCAAACCCCCTTTAGTAATGAATCTCATGGAAATTTTGTTAACATGATATTAGTTCTTCGAGCAAAAAAGTTTTGAACTTTCGGGAAGCACGAAACGGTTTGGGCTCTTGAAACCTTCTAGTAGCTCGAAAGTTTCGAATACTGGAACTCAACTCGAAAAAAAGCCGGCACGACCCGAATAGAAGTTTCTAGTTTTTTGTACACCCCTATCCTGCAATTTTCATTCTACCAACAGCTCTTTGTTTATATATTTTCTAGATTGCTTATTATTTTTGCAGAACTGATTAACTCTCACTCTATTTTATATTAAGACTGTGTACAGATGTCCGGTGGCGGGCCCTAGGTTGGTACCCGGTTGCTCAGTATCGGATTGCTCTGATTGGTTACACGACAGTGGGCGCGGTCTGCCGGAAAGCAGCATCGTATACGGCATTCGACTTAGTACATTTCTTATAATTTTATATTTAATCTGTATCATTGACGCGGCTTATTTTGTACCTAAAAATATTCTCCACAATGAGTACAATTCGTAGGATTATCATTTAAAAAGAGATTTTACACAAGTTAAACTTATCAAAAATGTGTTTTTACCTCAACGGGAAAATGCTAGAAAAAATTGGTAACTTTTGTTGTTTCAAAAAACCGGTACAAAAAAATTTCAAAATTGTTTAAAATTTTTTTATGGGATGTACACGAGATACTACCACCATGTTTTACTTAAAAATCTTCGACTAACCTACTATAACATGATTAATTGACAAAACGATCGGAGGGGAATTTCATAGTTTAAAAAATTAATGATTTTGAGCGTACCACGTACGGTATGTAGAGCACTTCACACAATGGGGCAAGCAAAGTATCTGCGCACAAAGCAATTTTTAGCCTATAATTTTCAGACCTATTAAAAAAAGGTCTTAAATCAGTGCAAAAGCTATGTAACAATCATTTTCAGTGGGTGGGAATAATGAACAAAAAATGTATAATAGTACAAACAAATTAATGAAAAAAATTAATTTCTTGATGACTCGCAACATTCACCTAATTAAATTCCTAAAATGAAAAAAGTTGCAATTTGGCAGCTTTTAAAACAATTTTTATCAAAAAATTTACAGTTTGACCATTTCTCAATCAATAGGCTCAATTTTGCTCACGCAATCAACTAAAAATGTCTTATGAATGACTCTTTACTATGATACATTATATACTGAATACAATTGGTAATTATTTAAATAATTTTTATAAAAATGTTGAAACTATTAACAATTCTTTTCCAAATGCAAAGCATCAGAGCAAAGAGTCATTTGAGAGATATTTTTAGCTGATTCCTCAAACGAAAAATACAGCCTGATCGTTATGGCAATTATATAGTTAATCAGGTTAGTCCAAGATTTTTTTAGTAGAAAAAAATCGGAAATATTTTTAAAAATTGTTTGTACCGCATTTTTCCGTCGAGTTCCATAACATATTTTTTGGGCATCAAAATCGCGGTCAAGCTTTTGTCGAGAAAAAATTATTTCAAATTTTCCATATATGCCCCCCCCCCCCCTACACACGTAATTCGTATGAAGATGTTTTTTTCAGATTTAACCTTTTGCGAAATTGAACCTCATATTGTTGTTGCTAACTCGGATTTTTCCACACATTTTTAGATTATACTGGTAGTTGGGTGAAATGCACAGAAAATCAGATTTAACCAAACCTTATGTAAAATCTTACATCAAAATGGGTAATTTCGGACATGTGGGGTAAATGCGGGCATTCCTAAACTGATAGTTTAAATTACCTAAGGGGGTTTTAACCATAATCTAGAACTAGTTAAAACCTTAATAAAGCCATAACTGGTTCTAGATTCTGATTCAAATCCCAATACGTGATTTAATATGTCAATTTAGGCATGTCCGAATTTACCCCACATGTCCGAAATTACCCCGTTTGACGGAATTAGAAAGTCCATATTAGTACAGATCGTGTTGTAAATTTTACGAAAATTTTTCCTGCGTGTATAAAACGCGCGAATTATGAAATGCAGGAAATGTCCGGCTATAATATATCAGTCCTGGCTTTCTCCCGGTTCTTCCAGGTGGGTGACCAACCTGCAGGTGCACTAATTTATTGTTACACAATATGAAAAAAATATTGGTATCTTCACTGCACATTCATTGAAATGTAATTCCATAATATATTTTTGGAGATGAAAAGTAATAGGGAAATTAAATACATGGAATGGTATTGGAAATTCTATCATTTTGAATATTTGTCTTTTAAATTATTCTGTTGGGAACGTTTTCGATTTCAAATTGTCGAATCTTCCAAGATCCAAATCAAAATTTGCTATGTTTCAACCGTTATAATTTTGAAACTGTTTATTGATAAAGTTTTAATCTAAAATTTTATAATTTTGAAGGATTTTAATTAATTTTGCCCATTTCAATGATAATTGACTGAATATTAAAAGCTTATATCTTTAGGTGTAATTGACCAAGTTTTAATAACACAGGCCGGAAAAAATGACATAATTTTTGTACCCAAAGACCGGATTATGTGACCCCGAAGGATTTTGGTATCTTAAAACCGAATCCGTTATCCAAATTTTTACTATACGTCAGGTTTTTAAGATATCCTAACCTGAAAGTGCAAAAATGACTATTTTTAGCCATATTTGAGGCAATATAACACGATCAGCATTTTTTTTCATCTAAAAACTGCTAACGCCATCGTTTATTACTCCTTTTTATCTTCCATTTTCATTTTTGATCATCTCGAACCGATTTTTTTTCTTCGATTTGGGTTTAAATTTTGTCGGCCTGTGTAATTCTGAAATAACTTAATCATCACACACTGTTTCAACAGTTTCAATCTCGATAAAAACTTGTTTAAATATTAAAGCTTTTACTTTTAAATGATACAAATTTGAACAATCTAAATTTAAAAGTACCTATATATAATTTTGAACATTTAAGTTGTAATTTATGCGATTTAAAAACCTTTTATCCGACAATTTCCCCATTTTTAATCATTAAATCTGAAGTTAGTTAATCATGAATGCTACCAATAGTTTTAATCCGAAATCATTCTTGCTATGATCGTTCGCAATTTAATATTATACAATTTAAAACTTATGAATTTGTGTAATTTCTTACAGTAAAATTTTGTATATTTCATAAATGTTTTTAATATAAGATTTTTCAGTTTTAAGGGGTTAAAAATATAATGCATACTTTTTAACATTTGACTGGAGATTTTTAATTGTAAAGTATAAATGGTAGGTTCAATATCTCTACTTGTAGAAAAAAAACACTGCTAATAGTCATTGCTTCAAATAATTACTTTAGAGGAAACTGATATGCTTTTAGAAAACTAAAATTCGTGATTGTGTCACCTGGTTTTTAAAATAGAATTTTTCCTATATAAAAGATTCTTTTGTTGCATTTTTGCTGTAAGGAATGACGATTGATGAAATATAGTTTATTTTCCTTTACTATCCGTTGTTTTTCTTAAGAAATCAGATTTTTATAATTTTTAATTGTAAATGATTACAAGACAATTAAATATCAGACTTGGCATTGGTAATTGGTATGATGGTTGTTTTTTTTCCACTGTGAAATACGAAAATTTGTCAACACTTTTATAAATACTGTTACACTACAAAATAGGTAATTCTTTTAATATCCTTAGAACTTTCACAGATTGACACTTTTCATTTTGTATCAATGCTGTCGTTAATGTTAATAAGTGGAAAAACAACACATATCTTAAGAACCAGTGAATGTTATATTAACGCTTACACACACAACCAAATAAAATGAATAATATTTTTTCACGCACATGTTTGCGAATTAAAGAATATGAGAATCTGAAGCAAAAGGATCAAAGCTAATTTTGACATTAAATCTAACATTTTATTTTAATCTGATTAATGAAATATACTTTTACAAAATAATAAGAATAATAACTTTATGCCATATATTTAAAAAGTCTAATTTTCAAACGAAAAATACGAATATTCTAAAAAACAGTTGAATTTTGAACAAGAAATTTAATTTTCAACCAATCAGTTAAATGTTCCACAAAATAGTTAAATTTTCAGTTACAAAAATTAATCTTTAACAACAACAAAAAAAGAATTTTCAACAAAATACATAAAATTGTAACCAAATACTTGAATTTTCTACCTAAGTATAGAATTTTCAAGCGAAAAAGACGAATTTTCTACAAAACAGTTGACTTTTCAAACAGAGATTATAAATTTTCAACAAAAAACTTAATTTTCAACCACTTACTAGAAGTTTCACGAAATAGTTGAATTGTCAGTTAAATTAATTAATTTTTATCAAAAAATACATCAATTTTTAACAAAATAGTTGAATTCTCAACCAAGATTACTTTTCTACCAAAAATACGAGTTTTCAGCAAATTACATCAATTTTCAACAAAATAGTTTAAACCATGGGTGTGATGCTAGCTTCTAAAAAAAATTAACTTAACAGTGGGATTTTTAAATTAAGAAAGATTAATTTTTATCCAAAAATGGTGTAGTTAAATTTTTGTTAAAGAGAATTCATTTTCAATACAAAAACGAATTTTTTATAAAACAGATATATTTTATACCAAATTGTTAAATTTCCAACCAATCAGTTGAGTGTTCAAAAAAATAGTTAAATTTTCAGTTAAAAAAATTAATTTTTAACAAAAAAAAAACGAATTCTCAACTAAAATTATGGATCTTAAAAAAAAAAAAATTAACTTCGGAGAAAGTAGTTCAACTTTCAACCAAGTAGTGGAATTTTTAACCTAAAAAGATGCATTTTTAACGCAAAATGTGATAGATGATATATTTACAAAAAAATATTTTCATTAAAAATAAAAAACATTTGGATTTAACCAACAAAAAGGATCTCTCACGAAAATGCTTGAATCCCCAACTAAAAAAGAATAATTTTTAAACTAAAATTTGAATTTTAATAAAAAATTAATTTTCTTCCAAAAAAAAGATGAATTTTCTACCCAAATGTTGAATTTTCAAGCCGAGATCACAAATTTTCTACAAAACAATTGAATGTTCAACAAAATAGTTGAATTTTCAGTTGAATAAATTAATTTTTATGTACACAAATTATTTTTTAGCTAAATAGCTGAATTTTCAACCAAGAACATTAATTTTCTACAAAAAATATAAATTTTAAACAAATTACATAAATTTGGAACAAAATAGTTTGAGCAAAGGATGCGATGCTAGTTTCTAAACAAAATTAACTTAACAGTGGAATTTTAAAATTAAGAAAGATCAATTTTTAACCAAAAATAGTGTAGTGAAATTTTTATTAAAGAGAATTCATTTTCAATGCAAAAACGAATTTGTTATAAAACAGTTTAATTTGTTACCAAATAGTTAAATTTCCAATCAATCAGTTGAATTGTCAACAAAATAGTTAAATTTTCAGTTACATTTTTTTTTTTTACAAATAAACGAGTTTTCAAATAAAATTATGAATCTTCAACCAAAAAAATTAACTTTTGAGAAAGTAGTTCAACTTTCAACCAAGTAGTGGAATTTTTAATCTGAAACGATGAACGGTAAATTTGGCCATTTAATTTTTTTCCGTAACCGAATTGCAAAATAAAAATAAAACGTTGACTTTTAAAACCTGTAAAATCGTGAACTTAAGTTGAAAGCCTTTTTAAATATACGAAATAAAATCAGTATTCCTATTATTTTGTAAAAGTTTATTTCGTTAATTAGATGAACATCAAAACAACAATAAAATGTTAGATAGCCATTTAATGTGTGTTTTAATACTCCATGGTTAGTTTCTGCTAAATGCCTAAAATACGTCAGTTGGAAATTCACCTCCTTCTGTAGAAAGTTGACCTTTTTTAGTTAAAAATGCGAGTAAATGAATACAAATGTATCCGTTTAGGATGAAAATCAACTTTTTTGTTGAAAATTCAGCTGTTTTGTAGAAAATTTGTACTTTCGGCCCGAAAATTCAACAATAGAAAATAGAATCGAGTATTTTTATGAAAGTTCATTTTTGTTGGTTAAATCCAAATGTTTTTCATTTGAAATTAAAAATATATTTTGTTAAAATAACAACTATTACATTTTCGTTAAAAATTCATCTTTTTAGGTTTAAAATTCCACTACTTGGTTGAAAGTTGAAATACTTTCTGAAAAGTTTTTTGTTTGTGTAAGATTCATACTTTTAGTTAAATATTAATATTCTTTTGGTTAATAATTAATTTTTTAACTTATAATTTATCTATTTTGCTGAGCATTCAACTGATTGGTTGAAAATTCATCTACTCGGTATAAAATTGAACTTTTGCAGAAAATTCGATCATGCATTGAAAATTGTCTTGAATACAAATTGAAATACACCATTTCTGGTTAAAAATTGATCTTTTTTAGTTGAAAAATTCCACTATTTAGTTAATAAATTTTAGAAACTAGCATCACATCCACAGTTCAAACTATTTAGTTGAAACTTTTGTAATTTGTTGAAAATTCGCCTTTTTGTCAGAAAAAAAATGTCCTTGGTTGAAAATGCAACTAATTGGTTAAAAATTCATCTATTATGATAAAAAATCGTCTTTTATCGTAGAAATTTAATGTTCTGTGTTAAAAGATCATTCTCAATCTGATAAAAATTTATTTTTTAATCGTAAATTTAACTATTTTGTTGAATATTTAACTGATTGGTTAAGAATTAAAACTTTTTCGTTGAAATTTCGTCTTTTTCGCTTGAAAATTCAACACTATTTTTGGGTAATAATTGATTTTTTTTAGATTAGAAATTTCAATACTTAGTTAAAAATGTAATTTCTTGCAAATTCGTATTTTTGGTAAAAAAGTAATCTTCTTGTTTGAAAATTTAACTATTTAGTTAAAAATATATGTATTTTCAGATAAAAATTAATTAGCTTAACTGGAAATTCAACTATTTTATTAAACATTCAACTACTTGGTTGAAAATTGACTTTTTTGTTGAAAATTTAACTATTTGGTGCAAAATTAAACTGTTTAGTAGAAAATTCATTTTTCACTGAAAATTAATTCTCTTTAATGAAAATTTAACTATACTATTTTTGGGTAAGAATTGACGTTTTAGTTAAGAAATGTCAATATTTAGTTAAAAATCCTTTAAAAACTAGCATCACATCCATTGTTCAAACTATTTAGTTGAAAAATGTAATTTCTGGAAAATTCGTATTTTTGGTAAAAAAGTAATCTTCTTGTTTGAAAATTTAACTATTTTGTTAAAAATATATGTATTTTTTGACCAAAATTAATTAATTTAACTGACAATTCAACTGTTTTATTGAAAATTCAACTATTTGGTTGAAAATTGACTTTTTTGTTGAAAATTTAACTATTTGGTGCAAAATTAAACTGTTTAGTAGAAAATTCATTTTTCACTGAAAATTAATTCTCTTTCATGAAAATTTAACTATACTATTTTTGAGTAAGAATTGATTTTTTTCTAGTTTAGAAATTTCAATATTTAGTTAAAAATGTTTTAAAAACCAGCATCACATCCATTGTTCAAACTATTTAGTTGAAAAATGTAATTTCTGGAAAATTCGTCTTTTCGGTAAAAAAGTAAACTTCTTGTTTGAAAATTTAATTATTTGGTTAAAAATAGATGTATTTTTGGACAAAAATTAATTAATTTAACTGAAAATGCAACTATTTTATTAAACATTCAACTACTTGGTTGAGAATTGACTTTTTTGAAAATTTAACTATACTATTTTTGGGTAAGAATTGATTTTTTAGTTTAGAATTTTTATTATTTAGTTAAAAATTATGTACATCAATTGTTTATACTACTTAGTTGAAAACTTGTGTGATTTCTTCAAAATTCGTCTTTTTGGTAGAAAAGTAATCTTCTTGGTTGAAAATTCATGTATTTTGTTGGAAATTCATCTTTTATGGTAGAAATTCAACGTTCTGTGTTAAAAGTTCGTTTTCTTTCTGATAAACATTATTTTTTAACTGTAAATTTAACTATTTTGTTGAATATTTAACTGATTGGTTGAAAATTAACTTTTTTTGTTGTTGAAAATTCATATTCTCGGGTCGAAAATGGAACTATTTTGTAGAAAATTCGTTTTTTATTGAAAATTAATTCTCTTAAATGAAAATTTGACTACTATTTTGGGGTAATAATTGATTTTATTTTTTAGTTATAACTTTCACTATTTAGGTAAAAATTACGTACATAAATTATTCAAGCTATTAAGCTAAAAATTATGTAATTGTTTGAAAAATCGTTTTTTTGGTAGAAAAGTAATCTTCTTGTTTAAAAATTCAACTATTGGCTTAAAAATTTATGTGTTTTGTTGAAAATTTTTATTTTATTTTTTGTAGAAAAGTGATATTCTGTGTTGAAAATTCTTTTTATTTCTGATCAAAATTTATTTTTTACATAAAAATTTAACTATTTTGTTGAAAATTCATATTCTCGGGTCCAAACTTGAACTGTTTGTAGCTAATTCTTTTTTTTTTAATTGAAAATTAATTCTCTTAAATGAAAATTTAACTATACTATTTTTGGGTAATGATTGATTTTTTTAGTTTAGAATTTTCATTATCTAGTTTGAAATTATGTACAATTGTTTAAACTATTTAGTTGAAAATGTATGTAATTAGTTGAAAATTCGTCCTTTTGGTAGAAAAGTAATCTTCCTGGATGAAAATTCAAACTATTTGCTTCAAAAATGTATGTACTTTGTTGAAAATTTGTCTGCTTTCGTAGAAAAGTTATCTTCGGTGTTGAAAATTCGTTTTATGTCTGATAAAAATTGATTTTTTTAAATGGAAATTGAACTATTTTGTTGAAAATTCAACTGACAGATTGAAAATGAACTTTTTTGTTCAAAATCCATATTCTCGGGTTGAAAATTGAACTGTTTTTGAGAAAATTAGGTTTTTTCGCTTGAAAATTAGACTTTTCAAATATATTACACGAGATTGTTAGTCTTATTATTTTGTAAAAGTATATTTAATCAATTAGATGAAAATAAAAATAGAATGTTAAGATAGCCATTAAGGGTGTTTTAAAAGATTTTGTATGATCTGATGGACATAATTAATTATTATAAATGTGATCATTAAACACAGTAAATCTCTATATACTTAAACAATTAGAAAATAACCATACCATCTCGAATCCCTGACGGACAGAATTAAATTACTGATTTAAACAAGTAACTGCCCTTATTCATCCCATAAACGTCCTAAATAGTCGCAGTGACTAACAGTGTGGGTATTTAAAAGAAAAAGATGCGTTTACAAAGATGAAAAACTCCAACAGAATAAGTCTAGTCCTCTCTTCATGCACTCTAAAGTCTAAAGTACCAAATGAATTTATAGGTTAGAATAATACTCGCAAAAGCAAATATGTAAAATGGTTCTATGCATTTTTAACAATATGTATCACTGCTCCAAAACAAAAAAAAATCGTCTGACAAAATCATTATTCTTAATAAAAATAGTAAAAACAATAAAAATGAAAAAATTTAAAAAAGCGTCCAAGTGGATAATCAGTTGTGATTTTGCGGTTCGCAATCTACCTAGTGGAGTCGCGGATTGTTACTTACGGGATTGGGATGCAGATTTCGGGTGTGAATATTGTCAGATCTAGATCGGAAGATCGGAGCGATAACCTGGCAGAAGTTGCGACCAGGGCGACTAGGTTGGATCATGGATCTTTCGGGCGAATGAATACGATTTTGTGAAGCGAGAAACGACAAACGAGTGGTTCAGTTTCTTGTAGGACGTCCACCCACCCACGCACTGTCTCGCTAATTAGGATGGGAAAAAGAGGAAAACGGGCGCATCGTGTGACGGAGGTTTCGGCTGTTGAGTTTGGAGCTTGGAGATTGAAAACGGCAGTTAGGTGACTCTCGTCGGCGAAAGATTCGGGTGACAGGATGTCCAGAATGCTGGATTTTCAGGCAGCGGGCACGGCACTTGACGAATCGAAATAGTCGGTTCGGCCGACACATGTGTTCCGTTGTTGCGACAAGAGGCACGCGCGGTTCCCCTTGGGGTCACTACGAGGCCGATTCTTGCCCGAAATGTGCACCCATCGCCGTTTTCCTCGTGATTTTCAACCACCCGCGGCCAAAAAAACAAGAATTTCTCGCCTTCGTGTAGCACTTCTCCTCGACAACACTGGCGGTTCGCGTTCCGCGCATTCCGAATTTCCAACGCAGTTCGACTACCGATCCGTTCCGCTCGTTCCAAATCACGCCATCTGTCACCATTTTCGGAAAAATCTATTTTCTTCAGAAAACAAGGAAAAATGTTGGGAAATCGATAAGCGAATAAACTTCAAATTATCTCTGAGAGGTTAGACTTTCATTTAACTTGGAAAAAATTCATAATGTTTCGTGTAGTTATGACGTTTTCAAGTATGATGTCAATTTTTATTTGTTAATTTCAGAAATTAGGGAAAAGAGTGTGTCTTCGCAGTAAATGCTGGTTGAAAAATACGGATATTGAGAAGAAATTGTTATCAGCACCATATGGTTATGAAGTAGGAATTATCCTTGAAATAAGAAACAATATTTGACTTGTGTGGTATGTAGAGAATACATTTTTTCGGTTATTTATTTATTTTAATCTAATTTTCTCTAGTAGTATTTTTGGATTGATTCTCTGTGGATCTGTTGTTCATTTTCCCGCGACAGGCAGTTGGCACTCGTTGACCAATCAGAGCGGTTTGGAAAGTGCGGGCTTTTTTAAAGGGTTCATGGGTGGTCGTGGATTTTCGTGGAAATTTCTTGCAATTAAAAAAATAACGTTTCGTCCCATGCAATTGCAGCTGAGTATGTTATAAGTGGATATATAACTTTAACAGCGTAAACCTAGTAGGAAAATCCAACTACATTTTTGAGTAAAAGTTCATTTTTGTATAGAATTCAATGTTATTGAAGATTCATCTCTTTGGTTGAAAAGTTAACTATTTTGATGGAAATCAATTTTTCAAACTGACAATTTAACTACATGCCATTGCTGGTTAAAAATTTTTTTTTTCAGTAAAAATTTTAACTATTTTGTTAAAAATGTTTAAAAATCGATTATTTGACTTAAAGTTGAACTACTTTGAAAAGAAATAATTTTTTTAGTAAGGATTCATAATTATAGTTCAAAATGCAACTATTTTCTTTTAAATGAAGTTTTATGTTAAAGATTCTACTTTTTTGTAGAAAATTAGACTATTTGGTTGAAAATTGAACTTTTTGGTTGAAAGAGTTTTTTTTCTGGTTGAAAATTAATCTTTTTTGTAAATAATTCGTTTTTTGCCTTAAAATTAAATAATTTTGTTGAAAATTCATGTATTTTTGTTAAAAATCTGTCTTTTTATGTAGAAAATGAATGTTCTTAGACGAAAATTCATTTTTTTGGTTGAAAATTTAACAACTTTGTTGAAACTTCATTTTTTTTGTTAAAAATTATTATTTTTCATCTGAAAATTTAACTATTCCATGTTTGGTTCGGAGTTGGTTAGTAACTTATTACAAAAGGAACTAAGTTACTGAAAAGTTACGTTATTTGTAACCTTTTGGGTATCTTTGTTACTTTTTTAGAAAGTAACTTGTAACGTAACTTAGTTACGATTTTCGCAGTTACTTGGAACTTTAATTTTAGTTTCTTTGAAGTTACTTTGTGTTTTTGTATATTTTCTCCTAATAAGAATGATTTATGGGTCAGTTATGGGTAGAAAAATAATTTTCCATTTGAAAATACAACTGTTTTGTAGAAAATTCGTCATCTTGGCTTGAAAATGCAACAATGAAGTAGACATTTTTTTCTTTCTTGTTTCAAAATTCGACTTTTTCGTTTCAAAGCTGATATCTTTTGGTAAAAAAAATCTGATTTATTTTGTTTAAAGATTCAGCTATTTTGTTGAAAATTCGTCTTTTGGTTGCATTTAACTGTGTTTTATTTTTCATTAAAATCTTTCTTGATTGAAATAATATCAACAATTATATTTTTCGTTGAGAATTCATCTATTTTGGTTAAAAATTCAACTATTTTGTTTGGTTGAAAAGTAACTTGCGAAAAATTCATATTTTTGGTTTGAACATTATTTCAAAATTCGGCTTTTTCGTTTCAAAATTCATCTCTTTTGGTTACAAAATCTAAATTATTTTAGTTGAAAATGTCACTATTTTTATAGAATATCAATCTGATTTATTTGACGATTCAGCTATTTTCTTGAAAATTCGTCTTTTTTGGTTGAATCCAACTATTTTGGTAGAAAGTTCAACTATTTTGTTGAAAAAGAGTGAAATTTTTTTTTGAAAATTCAACTCTTTTTTTGCAAAATGTTGATTTTCGTTGGAAAATTCATCTCTGTTGGTAAAAAAATTTCGGAAGAGTTTTCAACTATTTTTTGAAAATTTGTCTTTTCCGGTAGAAAAAACCATTAATTGTTCCAAAGTTTACCTAATTTGTTGAACATTCAGTTGTTCCGTTCAAGATTCATAATTTTAGTCGAAAATTCATCTCGTTCAAAATTTAACTATTTTCTTTCAAATTCGTTTTTTAAGTGTATAAAATTAAAATACTTTGCTAGAAAATTGAACTATTTTGTTAAAATGTTGTTGTTGAAAATGTAACTCTCTTGTTGAAAATTTGTCTTCCTGGTTTGAAAATGGTAGAAAATTCAACAATTTGGTTGAAAATTAACTTTTTTGTTAAAAATTAATATTTTTGGTATGAAAATTGTTGAACCGTTTGGTTGAAAATTTATATTATTTTTTTTATTGAACTATTTTGGTAAAAAGTCCAAATTTGGTTGAAAAGTAACTTTTTTGTTGAAAATTCGTACTTTTGATTTGAAAATGCATTTTTTCCGATAAACAAAATTTCATATTTTTTTAGTAAAAGTACAACTGTTTGATTAAAAAATGCGACTGAAAAATCTTACCTTAACTAATACCTATTTTTTCAATTAAGTTTTTATGAATTCTGATTTTAGTTATTTTGATTTTTAAGCTATAAAATTAAGGAAGTGAAAAAAGTAACTTTTTAGGTAACTTGAAGTTAATTTATCTAGTAACTGTATCTAGTTACAGCTACAAATAATGTAACTGTAACTAGTTACCTTTTCCGCTAAGTAACGTAATTGTAACTCGTTACTCAAAAAAAAGTAACTTAACCAACAGTGGTTTGGTTAATTCTTTATCTTTTATATTGCATAAGTTAGAAATTCATCTTTTGTGTTAGAAAATTAATCTTCTTGGTCAAAAATTCATCTTTTTGATTAAAAATTTACCAAATTATTATTTTTATCTGAAAATTTAATTATTCCATGTTTGGACAAATCTTTATCCTGTATCTTTGATAAGTTAGAAAATCGTCTCTTTTGATAGAACATCAATCTTCTATGTCGGAAATTCATCTTTTTGGTTGAATATTAAACAATTTTTTTGCAAATTCGTTTTTTTTTTGTTCAAAGTTATTTCTTTTCTTGGAGTTTTTATCTGAAAATTTAACTATTTCATTTTCGGTTGAAACTTTATACTGTATATTGTATAAGTTTAAATGTCGACTATTTGGTAGAAAATTGATATATTCCAGGAAACTGAAAAAATTAGAATATTGGTCGCTACAGATCCCCTAAAAATTTAATGATAAAATTTTAATCTGGTGATCAGACTAAGAATTTTTTTGTGACAAATAAATGGGCACATATTTCACGCCCTTTGTAGACCCTCCAGATGACCAACAGTTAAAAAACATTCAACACCCAAAGAAGAGTTTAATAAATTCACGTTAAAAATATTTGTTGCAACATTTTATAACAATCGAACCTTCCTTCTTGACACAATTTTTTAGTTTATTTCCAAACTGGTATTCGGATTTGGAAATTTTTAGCGACGCGCAAAGAGAGCGACCACACGGAAAAAATTCATAAGTAAAAAAGTCACGAAGTAGTAGCTAGGTCTCGGATATGAGAAAAATTAATCGGATATTGATGTATTTTCGTAAATAATCTGAAAACTTTGAGAAATAATTGACAAACTCGAGGTGAAAATTCTAAAACGGTTCATAACTTTTTTTGACGTGAATAATTACAAAAATATTACGAGTGATTGGGTAAAGATTCTCAGAGCACTCACGAGCTTGCCTGACAAATCTGGAAACTGGAAAGTAGGTTCGCCTGTACGTGGCCCGCACACACGCTCGCCCAAACGCGCGGTGCGTGTGTGCGCTCGTATGTGTGCTTCGAGTTCGTCGGATGAGTGGCTAGAAGCTTTATAATAATAGATTTTTTAATTTCTTTATAATATATTATAATATATAATAATAATATAATAATATAATATATTATATTATATATTATATTATATTTCTTTATAATACTAATTTCGTTTGGCCTCGATGGCTGCGCGTGCTTATGCACTCCTGGTTTATGTTTAGAAACTGGTAAGTCAGCAACCTTTGAGGGTTCGAATCCTCTGAGCTGCGAATTTATAAATTAATATAAATTAAATCGCACAAATAAAAATTGTCCTCTTTATATTTCAGTCTGAAATTTTTAGGAACTGTTTGTGGGAAATTCTAACAGTTCGTAAAAAACTTCGAAATTTGTCCATCATTATCTACTCATAGAAATAAGGATGTAATGTTTCATTTTTTCATCTCATATCCGAGACCTAGCTACAAGTTCGTAACTTTTCAATGGATAAATTTTTCTGTGCATTGTTGGTCCCAACGAGGGACCAGCTAGGATTTTCTAGAGTAGGCCGCCTTTTGTGGGGCCTCTAGAGTGCTACCAATTAAAAAAAAGCTATTTCACACAAGTTATTTATAAGTAAGATTGAAGCTTTTTTAAGTTATGAAAGAGTTTTTGGCTTTAAATTTGTGCGTTATGAAAATAAAACATTATTAAAAAAACACATTATTATTTTTTGAATAGAGTAAAAAATAGGGGATCAGGTCTTTACAAAAAAAAAAGAAAATTGAGGGGTAGCATTTTTATAATTTAATATTGACCCCACCCCTATATTTTAATTAGACCTTTTTCTTCTTTCTCACTTTTTATAGATATGACCTATAAAGATGCAAACAATAGAACACTATGAAGAATTGATAGATCGTGATCCACGCCAAATTTCTCGATTGTGGCAAAATGTTCAAATATGCTGTTATTTTTTATGTGCTATATCTGGATATGTTTGTTCTATCCTGTTCTTCGTAATTTGGGTATATTTCCATCTGATTATTTATATTATATATGCTCACATAGCTCACAATTACAAATATTAATTAATAATAATAAGTTATAATTATAATTGACGTCATTGATTAAAAAGGACTCATTTTCGCCGAATAACTGCTAAAACTTTTACAGCTTGACTGTACGGTGTTTTCAGAAAAAAAAACATTCCTTGAGCAACAATGAATCGATTGATCTATGCTATAGAAATGCATTTTATTTAAATGAAATAGACTGTTAATTATTTGTGATATTATTGAAAAAAGGAAATCGTGGTAACGTTCCAGCTGTAACCACGTCTCACGACCGTGAGGTAGATCGGTACAGTCTACGATTAACTCAATACGACGATCCGGCAAATGTCTCGTGCACCCTGAAGACACGGAACGACCCAAGGACGACCGCCTTCTGCATTTCCCTCGCAAGTGTCTTAGCATTTCGTCGACACGCAGGGATCGTTTCAGGCTATGAACGTGAAAGCTTAGCGGAATATTCTGTGTAAAACCGTCGCAACTCTCTTTCTCTTCATTTTCATTGGCTGTGATGTTATTGTCTGTCGGTGCCGACCCAGCTGAAAATTCCTGTACAGGAACCTCGAAGGACCCTCTACATGTTCCTGTACACGAACCTGCATACGAACCTGTACAGGTAATCTTGACGGTTCCTGTGCAGGAATTTGGCGAAGGAAACTACATGATCCTGCAAAGGAACTTGCACCGACAAAAGAACCTTTGAATGATCCTGTACAGGTGCCTGTACAGGAACATGCACAGAAAGAACAAGAAAGAACACAGAAAGAAAAACATGAACAGAAAGCCGTCAAAGGAACCTTTGGAAGGATCCTGTACAGAAACACGTATAGGGTCCTATACAGAAAGCCATTGCGATAACTGATGACGCTTACAGCTATAAACTTGCCTTCCTTTTATTCCCTTGAAGAACCAACTCACTATCGAGAGAGCCAAGACACCAGCGAACCCTGGCGGATTAGTTCCTATGCAGGTTCATGTACAGGATCCTGAACATGCTCCTGTACATGAACCCACACCTCAATTGACTATGTGAAGGAACCTGTACATGAACATTCAAAGGTTAGCTTGTATACAGGTTCCTTTGCAGGATCATGTACAGTTTCCTTCGCCAAATTCCTGCACAGAAACCGTCAAGATTACCTGTACAGGTTCGTGTGCAGTTTCATGTACAGGAACATGTGCAAGATTCTCCGAGGTTCCTGTACAGAAATTTTCAGCTGGGGAAAATTCGATAAAGAACATGGTTCGTTTCTCGATGTCAAGGAGAACTATATCAGGCTTTCTCATTTTCGACAACTGAGTCTGTTTTCCTAGGAGCGTTTGGCGAAGCGGTATCAGGGCTAATTTCGTAAGTGACCGAGATGATAAGGCACCCTTTTAGTGCCGCATTGTGCCTTTGGATTACGTCGTTCCAAGCGTGAATTGGACTGCGGGCAAGCAGATAGTACGTGTCCTAGCTGTTCAATCTGTGCATGACAGGCTCTGCAACTATCATCGGGAATGTCTTGGCTTAAAACGTGGCTACGGTATGTTAGAAGGGAAATGATACCGTCTTGATATGCCAAAATGAAACCCTCCGTGCCCGACTTCAATCCGGATGATTTAAGGAAAGCATACGTTAGCTCATACCACATCGACTGATCCTCCACATTTCTGTGGAAGATGCCATGCATCCTCTTGCCGAGGCGCTATTTGTTGACTTTTTCTCCTGTGCTTTCTTGAATTGGGCCTTTAGGAGTGGGTACTTGAGATGGATGATGTTTGATGCCTGGTGTCAGCAGCCTTCTGCGCTACTTTGTACGGGAGCGCTCCGTTGCCCACTTCTTTGTGTTTCCTGAACATTTCAAGAAAGAGGGTCTCATCTATTTGTGACTATATGTGCTGTACCCAGAATGATACTGCTGTGAAGACACTCGAGATTCAGTATTCCGCGACAAAATTAACGGCGTGATCAATAGAGTGGTATCGGGACGGCAAGCATGTTCGTTGCAAATACTTTGCTCCTCACCGACAGTTGGGAGGACCCAATCTGTCGGATAAGACGTTTGTATCTGCATCGGACACCATCCTTTATAAATTTCACGTTCTAAATGCGGCTGTGTGGCACGCGCAGGTATGTATAGGTCTCTCCAGCGCCAAGGTGTCGTATAGCGCTTTTGTCAACGAGCTTAAACTCCTTAGAAATACCAGTAAGTCGTGCGCTTGCTTCAAATGAATCTTGGCGCATTTTTCTAACCCAATCTCGATTCCAATTTCACAAGTGAACTCCTTGACGAACCTTAGAACCATAGTTTTTACAGTGCGGTAGTCAATCCAGGCTATTGATATCGATGATCAGGTTCTCTCGAAATCCTGTTACGCCTTTCTTCGAATCACGTTGTTCGTACATCTCTCGCCACACAGGTCCGATTATCTGAACAATCCTATCATTTAGGATAGCTGTAAAAATTTTATGCAGTGTATTTAGACAAGATATTGGCCTATAATTCTTGGGGTCAGGCAAGTTTCCCTTCTTCGACAGGTGTATTGTGCGTCCTTCCATCAGCCACTCCGGAATAGGCTCTTCCGACTTTAGGTATGAGGTGAAAATGCGGGCGACATGCTGGTGGGTTGAAGACAACTTCTTCCGCCAGAAGCTCTTGATACCAACTAGTCCAGCAGCGGAATAGTTCTTCATGCCTGTTAATACTTTTTTTACCTCTTCGGCAGTGATAGGTGGGCATTTCCCCTCAACTGTTATGAGGGCACAGTCTGCTCCTTTAAGCTTTTTATGTTTGCTGTGTCTTTATTCAGTTGATCCCGGTAAAAAGAAACTGATTGGGACGAATTGAGAAGATATCGCCAGGAGCCTCCGTGAATCTTGCTTTGCGACAATCACGAATTGGAGATGGTGGTGAATTCATGTAAATTCGTGGAAAGTAATATAGTCTTCAAATATCCTATTCGCCTGAATTCAGCGAAAAATTTTTTGGGAATCTAATTCAGTTGAATGCGTCAGCGCGAATTATTTTCAGTGTACGCCAATTCATTTTCATTCGCGGAATTTTAAGTGATGCCCCGATTCGCCAGAATTCGCAAGCGCAAATACAGTTAAAGACTGGCCTATTCAATCGAATTCGTAAGCTATAACCAAAGCGCTTGGCATAAAGGATACGTTGTAAATAAATAGCAATGAGTCCCATAGCTCAGTGGTCGCCTTCTGGACTTTATACACTTGAGATCGCTGGTTCGAGTCTCGAGGCATGCAATTTTTATTATTTTTTTCGAAATGACCTTGACCACGAATTAAGGCGAATTGACACGCATTCAATTCGCTTGGCTCAATTCGTTTTAACGAATAAAAAAGAGAAATTCGGGCGAATTTAAACACGTTAATTCACCGCAATCCTCCCGAATTAGTTTTTTTTACTGGGATGCTGGACTTCGTAGACTTTTCTTCAAAATGCCTCGACCTCTTCTGGTTTGGGCGGGTGATCGACAGTAGCTGGTCAGATAGTACTTATATTCTGTCAACAATGTGCTGCTTGATGGTCAGCAGCTTTGAATTGTTGAGTGTGTGACGACGCGACGGATCCGTAGATCTCGCGCGAACTGTCGGACTCCAGCAGAGAACTCCTGCTAGATGTTATGTAGTCAATCACACACTGAATACGGTTTTTTTACGTTTCACGGTTTGCATCCGCCAAAGTTCTCGCTGCATCATACACACTAGAATTAATGGACAAGAGGTCGGACTCTTCGGACAAATCTCCACGAAGCGCATCATCTAGTTGAGCCAGATCTTTGGGCTTGAAAGAAACCTGGATGTTGATATTTCTCCTAGTCCTAAAGCATTTCTGTTCCTATACTTGATGCCTGCCTGCGGCTGGTCTCAGGGTCGCCTCTCTTTCTCTATTGCCGGCTTGTTCTAGCTGCGGTAGATTAGAAGCTCTGCGTATATAACCCCTTTTCCAAAGGTCCTCGGCACGTTTTTGCAGCAGTTGTTGTGAAATATGCGAGAGCTCTGGGTGTTTCGCATTTACATTTTACAACTATGTTTGGTGTTATCATTGTTGTTCTTACGAGAAGCTAGAGAAAGGGTTCATCTGCCCTCACAGAGGCGCGCATGCGAGTGTGAGAGTATATTCTCTGGGAGATGATCCGGTATCCCAGAGTTACCGGTTGACACCCCATTCCCTGGTACTATGCAGTCCTCGACACGGTTGCTTACGCCTTCGTTAGGAGGGTTTTCCTTCGGGGTCATGCGTGGATCATTGTCCGCGACTGCTTATTAAATTTGTAGCCATATTCAGCAGTAAACTTCGGTACTACAGGGACCCTCTATCCGCAACCCGAGAACGCATCTGGTAGCCTGATCAAAGACTGTCCGTCTCGGCTCATAATGAAACCGGACAGAACCGGATATGACACAACAAGTAAAAGTTTACGGCAGTTTTCTCATTTATAGAAAGAGTAGATGTTTACACAAAACTTCTTAAAAAGTTATGTGCAGATTGCATTACTTTCCGTTTAGTTATATTATTGGAATCAAAACTTTGAAATCGATTTTCTCAAAATTGTTTTTCGGTCTATGAGCCCTTTTTTCATCATTGACATTAATTATAATTAATTTATTAAATTTAAAGGTAGATCTTTGCGGTGCACATTGTCCTTTGTGGGCAGAGGTAAAACAATTGATACACGTAGAAAAGGATGACGATGATCACGGGAATGATTTGGAAATGAAAAATACTACTGATCAAAGAAGTCTTAAGATTGGTGGTGATTTTGATTGGACGCAGGAAGTTACTGCCACATTTAAGTATCAAGGGTATTGCAAATGGTTTCATGCAACGTGTCTTGTTTCTTGCTTTTTTGGCGTGGTTTGGCTTACCCTGTTTTCTATGTGTGGCAGAGGGGGCTACGATAACAGAATGCAAGTACTGTTAAAAAAAAAATAATTTAAGGAGGGTAGAGCGTGGTGGTGGTATTATATTATAAAATACAAAAAGTTTTTTGATGACTCATGATCTGAGTCGTGTTTTAATAGCCCTATACTAAAAACTGCATTGAAGCAGATAGAAACAAAAATCTATAAGGAATAGTAAGGTTTTTGTCTAACCAATTCCAAATTGAACCAGATAAATTTCTACGCGGAGAAAACTTCTGCTGAAGTTGACAATCAAACTATATTTTAATATTTGTACTTTGCAATGGAGCGACAGCTGCTAACTATTGTAATATTTACTGCTTTGGTTGACACTGAAATTAATTCGTGCTGACACATTCAAATGAATTAGTTTCTCTAACACGAGACCATTTGCTGCTTGATAATATGCTGTGGTACGGAAATGTTGAGTTCCCAGTAAGGTATTCCTCAAACAATTGGGACTCAAATCGTCTACCCTGGTCTGTTGTGATGCGTGAGGGCACTCCAAACCTATCGATCCACTGGCTAACGAATGTTTTGGGCATGGAGTCAGCTTTGATGTTTTCTACTGAGCAGGCTTCAGGCCAGCGTGAAAAACGTTCAAAGATCGTCAGACAATTCTGATAGCCGTCAGAGAAAGGCAAGGGTCCGACAAGATCCATATTGATGTGTTCGGACCTTCTTGACGGTGTTGAAAATGTACCTACCGGCGACGTAACGTGACAAGATACCTTTGTTTCTTGGCACTGCATACAGGCCCGTGCCCACTTTCTGCAATCGGCCTTGACGGACGTCAAACGTATCGTTCAGTAACGAGTTTCATCGTAGCCTTGATTCCTGGATGTGACAGCTGGTGTAGTGAGTTGAAGGCTGTTTGACGGAAAGGTTCCGTGATGAACGGTCGAGCTGTAGAGGTGGAAACGTCGCAGTACAGTATAATACCTGTTCCTGGAAGTGGTACCTGCTTAAATTGTAGAGCTGTCCCTGGCTGAAGATGATACTTGAGTTCTTGATCTGTTTTCTCTGATTCTGCGAGTGCTGAGACATCAATCCCGTTGGAAATGGCTTTGATCCGGACGAGGCTGTTGGTCACGACATTGTTACTTTCTGAGATGTGCCTGATGTCGGTGGTGAATTGTCCAATGAAATTCAGGTGTCGCAATTGGCGAGGAGAGTATTTGTCCGATTTTCGCTGGAAGGCAAAAGTGATTGGCTTGTGTTCAGTGAAAATAGTGAAGTCTCGAACTTCAACCATATGTCGAAAAAATATTATTGCCTTGTTAATAGCCAGCGATTCACGATCATAGGCTCCGTACTTCCGCTAGGTGTTGATGAGCGTCTTGGAAAAGAAAGCAAGGGATTACCACTCGTTTCTGAATCGTTAGAAAGCTGCGCTGACAGAGAAATCCGAAGCATCAGTAAAGATGGCCAGAGGAGCTTCAGGCGCTGGAAAAGCTAGCAAAACAGCTTCTGCTAGGCTTTTTTTGCGAGCTTCTAAAGCCTGGAGAGCTTCTGGAGTCCAGAAAACCGGGGTTCGGCCTTTCATTTTTCCATGCAGTAGGTCGTTTCGTGGAGCTTGTTCTGCTGCGTTTGGGATTGCCAGTCGGTGAAACTTCATGGTACCTAAAAAATGACGAAGATCTTTTGCAGTTTGGGGATAAGGAAAAGTCAACATGGCTTCGACTTTTTTTGCAAGTGGCTTGATTCCCAGTGGTGTCACCTCATGTTATAGGAACTTGACAGAGAGTACTTCCCATGTGCATTTTGCGGGATTGATTAGGATACCATAAGTTTTAAGCCGATCAAAAGCTTGACGAAGATGCTGCAGGTGTTCCTCCTTCGATGAAGATGCAATTAGGATGTCGTTGATGTATACATAGAGGAATTCGAGTCATCTGAGCACCTCAATCATAAATCTCTGACATGTCTGTGCTGCGTTGCGGAGTCCGAACGTCATAAAAGGAATTTCGAATAATCCAAAAGGTGTCGTGATTGCTGTTTAAGGGATGTCTTCTTCCGCAATAGAAATTTTAGTTATAAGCCCTGACAAGGTCAATGGTGGAAAAAACCTTTTTGCCGTACAGGGCGTGATCAAAGTCACGAAGATGTGGCACAGGGTACTTATCTGGTACAGTCCTCAAATTCCATTTCCGGTAGTGACCACAAGGTCTCCACTGACCACATTTCTTCGCCGTCATGTGAAGAGTTGATGCCAAACTGCTCTTGGAAGGCCTCATCAGGCACATCTACAGTAAGTTCTGAAATTCCTTCCTGGCTAGTTTGAATCATTCTGGGGCAAGGCATCGTGGTTTCTTCGTGACAGGAGGTCAGGGTGTCGTATGTATAAAATATTTGGTCGAGTGTTTAGATTCGAAACTAATACCGAGTGGACGGGTTATCTCCGGGTACTTCTCCAGGACTTCGTGCCAGTTCGATAATCCTCCTCGCATTGCGTGAATTCCTAACCAGGCATCCTTGCATGGTGCTACTTTACCGGTCATGGAGACCCAGATAGCAAAATGCCCGCCGATTGCAAGCGATCTGCCGGCCTGCGGTCCGATCGATCGGACCGACTTGCCGGCAGATATACACCTTAATGTGCACACCATTGATGTCTATATGCCCGCCCGACAGGCCGGAGCGACGCTGTCCGGCGAACTGCATGCCCGACGGTCCGGTAAATTGCGGGCTGAGTGTGCGAGTAGATTAAAATTAAAAAAATCTTTTCTTATGTAAATAAAATAACAATTTTCAAATATCACGAAAGGTAATGACGAGAGTCTGCGTATAATAAGTCCAAGTTGAAAGAAAAATGTCAATATTATAAAAATATCTTTTTATAATATTGACATTTTTCTTTCAACTTGAACTTTATATTATTATACGCAGAATTTCATTACCTTTCGTGCTATTTGCTACTTTTGTTGATTTGAAGGACACCGACAGCAAAAAATTGCTAACAAATTTTTTGTTCCACACACAGCCAAAACAATACCAAAAACCGCAAACGATGAAAGGTATAACTCCGTTATACAAGTAGATTACTCCGTTATACAAGTAGATTACTCCGTATTCCAAGTGGATTACTCCATTTACAAGTGGATTACTTATTCTTCTATTTTATCTGGAACGAATAACAGTTATTGTTTGCAAATCGTACACATCCGAGCGAAAATTCACGGGAGTGAACGCCACACGAGATGAAACACGACAAGAACAGCTGATTCAAAACGCGCATGCGCGTTTTTGATCTCAAACTTCTCGCACTATCAGCTTGCAGCGGTCGCGTAAATCGCAAGCCCGTCGTTCCTCGCCGTTTGCAAGCCCGACGGGCGTCTAATGTACCGGACCGTTGCCTGCCGTTGTCCGCCTTTCGGTCGCATTCCGACTCTGCCGGCCTGTCGCGTGCATTTAGCAGGCACGCTGGTCTCCAGCCCGTCGGGCTGATCGCGTGCCGGCACGTATTGTTATCTGGGGAGCGTGGTGAGATTGTCGATGAGCTGCTGGTTCCGGATGATAACTAGTAGTCCGTTATGGTGTTGAAAATCTACCCCAATGATGGGTTTGCTGATGTCAGCTGCAATGAAACGCCAGTTAAAATCACGCCTGAGTCCGAGTTCATCTCTCCCCACACAGGTTCAACTCTGCAAATAATCATGTCGTTCAGGATAGCAGTAAGGATCTTATTCAGCGTGTTCAGACAAGTTATTGGCCTGCAGTTCCTTGTGTTGGACAAGCCACCTTTCTTCGGTGGGAGAACAATGCGTCCTAACACCAGCCACTGTGAAATGAGCGTCTCCGACTTTGAGTATGAGGCGAAGATGCTGGCTAGATGTTTGTCTGTAGAAGTAAACATCTTCCATCAGAAGTTCTTGATACCATCTACTCCTGCAAAGGAGAAGCTATTTGTGCCCCTAAGTGCTTTCTTCACCTCTTCGGCAGTGATTGGTGCATTCAAAGGAGCTTGGCACAACAGCCGTACTTACAGATACAGTCGCTGAACGAAACATAAGGTCGATTTCATATGTCGATTTAGTGTAGATGCTCTCTCAGTTTGGTATGACTGCTGCCCCAAAGCCACACAACCGCACCACTAACTTGTCAACTTTTCAACGTTTGGTACAACAGCTCGCTTATAAACGGCGCAGCTGTTGCTCCAAGGTTATGAGACTGCTGTAGCACGACAGCCTGTGCGGCTTTTGTGACAAGCTTCTTTCAGTGTGGACATTTCTCCTCAGATTTTAAGAGGTTGTAGCAAAGCTCCTTGAAGCGGTTTGTATATTCTCAGTGTTTTCCTTAAATTGTACTTGGACCTTCTAAACCTCTGTCCACGAAGTCTCGACCTCGTCGGGCTTGTGCGGATTTTTGACAGAAACAGGGAGATCGCTGGAGAGGCGCTATGGGTCAGCTAGAAACTGTTAATTCTTCCTGACACACCTCTCCCTTTTTTGTATTCTTCTCATTGCATCAGATAACAATTGCATTTTGTCAACAATGTGCTACTTGCTTGTCAGCAGGTTTAATATGTTCAAATCATGTACAGATCAGATATTTAGCCTAAGACAGATCACAGAAAAAAGCTTGAGAGTAGGAAAGAAAGTTTTCTGTGCATTTATTGACCTAGAAAAAGCTTTCGACACGGTAAATAGAAGTAAACTTTGGGAAGTCCTTAAAGAGTATGGAGTGAATGGAGGGCTCCTACAAGCAATAAAAACAATATATACGGGTAGTAAAGCAAGTGTAAGGGTAAATGGGAAACTGAGTGACTGGTTCGATATAATGCAAGGCGTGAAACAAGGATGCGTTATGTCCTCGTGGCTATTTATCATATTCATGGATAAGTGTCTAAGAACTGCCCTCTTCAACGAAAAAGGTATAGATCTCGAAACCGTCAAAGTACGTGGGTTGGCTTTCGCAGATGACAAGATTGTTATGGCAGAATCAGTCGAAGACTTGCAAAGAATGTTGACTAAACTTAACACAAGCATGAAAAACACGGACCTCAAAATTAATGTGAATAAAACGAAAGTCATGGTTTTTTAGGGAAAAAGTGAGAAAACAATATGCAACATTGTCCTAAATGATGTGAGATTAGAACAAGTTGACAAGTATGTATATCTAGGTAGTCTATTCACTAGCGACGGAAAAATAGATGGGGAATTAGATAGGCGCATAAATAAGGGTAAGCAGGTTATCGGTAGAGCAGGATCCATCCTCACGAATAAAAACATATCAAAAAAAGCTAAAATGGCCATACATAATTCCATATTCGTACCAACTGTACTATACGGTAGCGAGGCATGGACCTGTCAAGAAAAGGACAGGGGGAAAATCAACGCGATCGGCATGAAACCTCTGCGCATAATATGCGGAAAAACACTGATGGACAAAGTCCGAAACGAGATAATCCTCAAAGAATGTGGTACAGGAGACACGCTAGTTGACATATGGGAAAGAAATCAGTTAAGATGGACATCTTGAAAGAATGAAAGATGAACGACTGACGAAGCAAGTATATAAAGGTAAAGTAAATGGCAGAATGCCCAGAGGTAGACCGCCGAAAGAATGGTTAGAATCTGTAAATGAGACATTGATCCGAAGAGACATAAGAAGTCATAGGAACAGAAGAGCTTGCATGAAGAAATGCATGGACGTAAATGAAGCTAGAGTAGTATGCCAGGACAGAAATGTGTGGCGACAAATAGTTTATAAGCAGAGTGACAATAGAGTGAATGATGCCTGAAACTAAGACCTTGGATACTAATGGGCCCAAGTGGGGAACCATACATAACAATTTTGTGAGGCTCCTCAATTGGGGTGATCGCTAAAGAGATTGATCAGCAACCTGGGTCGGAGCAGTGTTGCGGAGTGAACGTGTTATTTGAATAAATAACACGAAAACTCCAGATCAATCTAAAATATCTATACCATAACACATATACCTATATACCTATCTACCTTATACCATATAACGACCTACTTTACACCTATATACCTATCCCACTACTTTCCAACCGAGTAAGTCACGCCTACCCCGAAAGGGAAATGGCTTAATGGTATAATAATAATAATAAAGTGTGATGGTAGGTCTTCAGTTCGTGGACAAACTTTCGGAGCCTTTCCGTAAACGGCCTACCAGATTTTATATAATCACTAAACACTGAAAACGGGACGCATCCTGTCTTGCCCAGCAAATCTTCTTGTTCAATTGATGCAAGTGTCTTTTGATCTTTTAATCCATCGTCGGTTTCAGCTTTTCATTTGAATTAGCCAAAGCTCTCATCGCACTATAAACTGAACAATTGATGGTTCAGAGGTCGGAATCCTTCGAGATATCCTCACAGAGGGAGGCATCCCTTTTAACCAAATCTTAGCTGGGGAAGCGCCTTGCGTTCATATCTAGTTTTCGAGATGTAGGCACCTTTATGTCTCAAAGACTGTTGCGAAACGTACTCTGCGTACTCTGGCTCTGGGTATTTCTGGCACCACAGAGTGTGCAAGTCATTCTTGAGTCGATTCGTCCACACGATTTGAGCACTTCTGCAACCTGATAACGTGTCCGGTGTCTCAGTTATAGCCTCCTCGGTTTAATTCCAAAGATCGAAATATGTACAGTCTGAGGTAAGGAACATAACCATCCAGGTTCCTTCTAAGCCCCAAGACCTGACTTAAATGGATACCTCCTTTCGTGTGGATATCTCGGAAGAGTTCGACCTCTGTACCATCAACAATTGTTCAGTTCATGGTGCTGCGACAGCTTTGGCTGATTCAAATCGAAGGCCAAAACCGACGATGGATCAGAACATCAAAAGACACTTGTATCAACATTCACGGAAAGGGTTCGAATGTTCACACGAACTGTTGATCTACCATCACATACTGAACAAGTCAAGGCTGCTGACAATCAAGCAGCATTGTTGACAAAATACGGCTGTTATTTGACGCAAGGAGGTCAAAAACCCACGCAAGCCAAACGAGGTAGAGACTTTCCAGACAGAGGTATACAAGATCCCGAAAACACTGGAGTTGAAAGAAGAAACTAATAATACCACCCGCCTCAAGAAGTTTTGCGCCAACCTCGTAACATCTAAGGAGGAATGCATTGGGTGACTGCTCGATTTGAAGTGAATTTTGCGACTCATATTTATTCCTTTTTATTTCTGGGTAAGATTTTGTTCTAGGTGTGTTAAATATTGTGCCTAAAGATTAAAAAACAATTTTTTGCATATTCCAAATAAATCAAGTAACCTATTCTTAAAAGTGACCTACTCGTACTTAGTTTCCCCTACATATATTCAAAGGATCCATTTTCAAAGGACTCTATATTTTTTATAGAAGTTTTTTATTTTTGCAAGTAAAACAGAAATAAACAATTGTGTTTGATACGTTTAAGATAAATATAATTAGTCTATTTTTTAAATCATATAATTATATATTTTAAAATTTATTTTAACGATGTAGGTATTATGAACCGTGGAGAGTAGTAGTGCCTGCTTTATTTTTCAACATACTTTTCACAATAATAATAGTTTCTGCAACGGGATGTATGCTGTCTGGAATTTCCCAATTCGTTAAAAATATTACCGAAATGTCCACTCGACTTCTGAGTATTCATAATAATCTCCCTCGCAGGTACTTCAAAATTAATCCTCATCTTAAATTAAACTGCCTTATGGTAATATTAATTGCAACACTCAAGAGAGGTAATTGTTACCTTAAATAACATTTATTTCAAATTTTCATAAAAAACACAGTGTGGCCACAGGACCGGAAATCCGAAAAATTGGGAATTTATGGGAAATTTGTTGTGTTCGGGAAAAAGTCGAGTAATAATTGGAAACCATTTATTTTTTGACCTGGTAGTTTTTTAATTTTTAGTTTTAATACAAAAACTTTTCAAATTATTTTGAGTAGTATCTGGTATGATATATTAAATAATAATGTGAAATTGAACGAGTTCATTTTGAAATTCTTTCAAATGGCTTCTAATTTTGAATTGTTTAATTTCAAAGACTCCATTTCTAAGTTCAAAACTTCAATTTGATAATATTTTAATTTTTACATCTCTTTTTGAAATTTGAATTCTGAACGTCCGTGAGAACGTCAACAATTTTAAAATTTACAATTTTGAATGCTTTTTGCAAGCCTGACAAAAAGTCGCGTTTTCTCTTTATAGGAAGCACTTAAAATTCAATTCTTTTAGATTAAAATATGCAAATGCACAAAATTATTCAAATTTAAAAAATGTTTAATTGTGTAATTTTTAAGCGTTTGAAATTGAAATTATTTGAATTTAAACATTACAAATTTTACAATTTCCAATTAAAATCCTTTACAGTTGAATGTGGGCGTCCGCATGAAAGGGGCCCTTATAGTCGTTACGGAGTTACGTATAGTTCCGTATAGGAATCTCACTGGAGAAATTAAAATCTTATGACTGATATTTAAATAATTTAAAATAGTGTAATTTATCAAATTAAAGCCTTTTCATATACTTGAATGATTACAAAATTCACGGCATTCAAAAACAAATTGGCTAATATTGAAATACACCGAGAATGAGGCAATTGAAAATAAAAAGCGTTTCGTTTTGTACAATTTTTTATTAGAGCAATAAAAACTGTCCGGCTTAAAATCTAAATTCTTCAGAATAGTAAAATTTTCAATTTAAAACCTTAATAGTTAAATAATTGAATTTAAAATATTCAAGAGTGAGTAATTTTAGATTTACAAATTTTAACCGAGAACATTTCAATTACTCAATCTTATACAATTTCAAACTGAAAGTCTTAATAGTTAAATAATTCTTAGCGCTTTCTTCAAATCTGTCGAATTTTGATTGTCCGAAATACAGTGAACTTCCGCCTATTTTCACGGCCTTGAAACGTACACGTTTCATAGTTTTAAGGCTAGAGGGGCCCCCGCCTCTACCGTGACCTTCAGGTTATTTTTGTCAAGGTCATTGGCTGCCACGGTCTTGTATCTATGGGGACGCTGCAAGCAACTTTTTCGAATGCGCATGTGCCGAAAAGCGCGGGTCGATTTGAAATCAATGAATACTATCAATAATAATGCTTTTCGGTACATGAGTAGTTGAAAAGTCGCGGTCCATTAGCCTGCATTCATGTTAGTGTTTTTGTTGACGTACGATGTGACAGCCAACTGAAAATCAATTTAATATAATCAAAAAATGACTCTAAATATTGATATTTTTCAAGTGTAGAATGCTAGGATAGGTGACAATGTCAGCTTCAGGAAGGTCAGCACATGGGACTGCAACTGCATAACAGTTTTTATAGAATATATTCTAAAAGTAAGCGTAAGTTATAAAGGTCTGAACAGTAATATTTGTCAAGTGTAGAATGTATTTTCTCAGTCATGTTCCATTCGTTTGTCGATTGACGACCTTTAAGTGTCAAAAAATACAATCAACTGTCCGAAATTTGAGGTTACAGTACCCGATCTGATACACTAACCGGACATTTTTGATATTTTATTTTATTTCATGACACTGAAAGTTCTCCAAACGATAAAAGGAGGGAACAGAATTGTACCAATGCAGTGCATTCTACACTTGAGAAATATTACTATGTGTATATTTATGACTTACTTTTACGTTTAGAATGTTTTCTCCAAAAAGTTGCCTGCATTCCCATGACGTCATGCTAACCTGCTCAATTCAAACCAACGAAGACTTCCCGCGTTCTTCGGGCCTCTTGTTTTAATTGGTCAGCCACTGACGCGGACGTGACCGTAAAGCTAGAGATGGGGAGTGACCGTCAGATGACCGATTTCCGGTAATCTGACTGTCACCTGACCGGACAAGTGGAAAAAGTGGAAATCATGTTATTACGCGAAAAATTGAATTAATATCATAGATATAAACGACAAAAAACGTTTCTATTAGTAAAACGAAATTTGTTTTCTAAAAAAAAGTGAAGAAAAAGGAATAAAGACGTAAAAAGTGATCGTATCTTGTTGCTGTTAATGAACATAACCTATTAAACATGAACAGTTTTCAAATCTTGAAAACTAAAAAGTACACTTTTTTAAAAAAAGAAGCCAAAACAATGATTTTCTGTGAGTTTTATCATCCAATATATGGTATAAAATTTAGTTTGGAATAATCTTATCTTAACAAAATTCAAAACTATTTGGGGTTAATTTAAATCGTTCAAAATTGTACAACGTATGCTTTAAAATTAATAGTTCAACCTCTTGTCGTTTTAAATTTAAATTGTTCATAATTGTACAATTTCAAATTAAAATCCTGTATACTTAAATAATTGCAAGGTAGGAAAAGGTTAACATTAGAATAATTTCATGATAACAAAATTCAAAATTATTTTTATTTCATTTAAAAAATTCAAAAATACTTGCTCGACTGTAATTTCATAACACTTCAAATTGCAGTTTAGGATTCTCTTTTCTTTACAATTTAGATAACTTGTTCAAAATCAAACAACATCTGAATGAAAATCTTAAAAATCAAAGCATTGTTAAATTAAAAACGTGTAAAGAATGATTTCAATGAAACTTCAGAAATGAGAGAATTTCTAATTGAAAAGCATCGTTTAAAATTCAGGAATTAATCATTAGCTTAAATTTGAATAGCTGAAGCTTTTACTTTTATAGTTTTTAATTTGTAGTAGTAAAAATGTTTTTGGAGAGCCTCGAAATAACGCATTTTTATATTTTTGGAAAATCCCAATTAAAACGCTTTTAAATTCAAAATCATTAGACTGAAGTGTTAAAAATTTAAAGAAAACTTTAAAGTTCGGGATTGCAAAAAGCTATTTTAAACATATAAGCTCAAAATTTTCGGGCCGATACATTTTCAAATTTCTAATCAAGTTAAATTCAATTGACAAAACGTCTAACAGTTGATATTTTTCCCACAAAAAGAACAATATTCAACCAAAAAGGATGACTTATCCATAAAACTTTAAAAATTTTAACAAAATAATTACATTTTTAACAAAATAATTACATTTTTAACAAAATAATTACATTTTTAACAAAAAATATGAATTTTCAACCAATAAGATTAATTGCATACACTGAGCGAAGAATTCCCCAGTGGTTCGGGTTTACACCCCAATAGTTGGGGTGGTTTCTCTTTTTTTCTGTTTCACACGAAGGATTGGTGAGCTCGCACCAACGAATCGTGCAAGCCCCCAACCATTGGGGTGCTCACCGGAAGTAGCAGCGGCCGAACTGGTGGGGTGCGCGCCCCAATGGTTGGG
>CAKNXH010059616.1:0-23734 GCA_932178445.1 Andricus quercusramuli | reverse complement strand
ATCGTTTTCAAGGATAATAATCACAGGTACATATACATCATAAGCATATATAAATTATTGTAAATTTAGGAATCATTCCTAAAATGGCAAGGCATGTGGAATCAATAGCATGCAAAAAGTCTTAGTAAGTTAAGAGTTTGTGAGTTAAAGTCAAGAGAAGAGTTTAAGTCTTGCATTGTGTCCTCTTTTTCTCGGCAGGTTCAAATCTTTGAAAGGAAGAGTGTAGGGTTTTAGGTTGGGCGCCAGGTATTACGGAGTTAATGCCGAGGATGGAAATTGGGAGATTGGAAAGCCGAGAGTAAGGGTAGAACACAATAAAACAAAAGGTAGTATGAAAATAAAGACGTGGCTTTTATTGACCACTTACATGGCGATGTGAGATTTCCAGCCTATGGCGGGTGCTGGCGGGCGATGAGTTTCCTCGCAGAGGAGTAGTGACTCGATGGTTGCGGAGACAACTGTAAAAAAGGTCGTTGTGGAGGCTTCCTAGGCATAACGTCTTCAGGGCCAGGAGCACGGTAGCCGAAAAAACGAGTGCAGTCGACTTGGAGTCGGGCGAGCACAGACTGAGGAACCGCTGTGCTGTTCCTCGGGACTTCGGGTCTCTTTGGAGGATTCCGTTCCGTCTCGTGTGCGGCCCGGCAACCCTTTTGTGCAGGGTCGTACTAAGTCCCGCGTTATGGTAACAATTCTGTTACAATGACCAAATAAACTTCTTTTTCAAACAAAACCTCTAACCTTGGAAGAAAGGTCGATAAAAAGGTGGTGTTGCTTTTGCCACATTTGATGACGGAAAAAAAAGTAGCATCCCCTGAATTTTCGTTGTTTAAATGCATTTCTTGTACTGATTTCGTCATTAAATTATGTTAAATCAATATCAATCCAAAAACTCTTTTATTGAAAGGTCCAAATCAAATATATATATATATATATATATATATATATATATATTTGACCTTTACCCGAACTCCAATGATTATGATAACAAATTAACGTACACGACCAATCTCGTATTTTTAGCTTCGCAGAAATTTCTTTTTCTTGGGTAAACATTTTTTATGATTATTCAGCAATTACGTAATGTTTGTTCCTGTCCTTGGTCCAGATTTAAAGAGTATGATGTGCTCTTGATTTTATAGATTAGAGAAATTGTTTACAGCAACTTACTAGAATAGACGATGACTTGAACGTAAGATTTCAAGATGTTGATTTGGCTAAAAAAAACCTTGGATATTCAAATAAAATTCCTTTACAGCGAGATCATTGTTTTTCATCGAAAAAATTATATCTTATCAAAATATATTGTCTTTCAACAACAGTTGTCATTATTATAAATAACTAAACTTATATCGCAGTTTCGAACAAAGACAGTTTTTCTTTTTTGCAGAGATCTCTCTTCTTAACAGAAGAATAATAGACTAACATAATGGATAATAGACTAACATAATGGATAATAATAATTAAAAACACTGATTAATAATTGTTGAATAGATTTTTCTTTTGCACAAAAGCCAGATGAATATCTTTCGCTAGGCATTGTGAAGTAAAATAAACCAAGTTTGGTTTCAAATATTTTGCTGAAAAACTTGTATGTTTGACCGAGCTTTCGATTATCAGCGTTTTTCTTCTTATTCTTATCGCCAAAATAATAAGATTTTAATAAATGCATTGAAGCTTATTTTCTTGAGAAAAAAATTCTCGATAACTCTGGTGCATCCAAGTTTTCAAAATTATTTTGTTAATGCCTAAAATATCAATAGATAATTTAAAAATATTATTAACATTCAATAAATAATAATACTCGACATGAATTTATTTATTCAAAAAAATTGGATCCAACAAAATTTTCGGGAGTCTTCCTGACCAGGAAAACAGTTTTCATTCAATAAAATAAAATCATTAAAGTAATCATGATAGATAAAATTTGTACTTTCTTCTGCGATATCTGAATAAACAATCACAGGCCGAAGCACAGTTATAAATTTAATATACATTTGATGAAATAGTGTTGCATAATGTAGGAAGGTTTGCATTTTGGACAAAATTAAGTGTGAAGCACGAGATACGTGATCAGAATGTATTCGTTAAAGCCGATGGAGCTCTAAAAAAAGAGAATTTACAGTTACCTAATGGATGGGGCATTGACAAAAGACTAAAGCCTTGAGAACCATAGTACATAGACTTTTTATTATTACTTTCTAATACACTTCACTGTAAAATTATTGCAGATTCTGCGGTTGGGGCCCACTGCACATTCCCTGATTTCATTTGTGGTCAAGTTGGTAATCTTGCCACTTCCTATGTTCATTTTTGCCCGTACTTTATAGCGTGTGGGAGAATTATACACATATATTCCAGCCAAAAAATTATTACTTTCCAATATTGCAAATATGTCACCATTAAACGTTGATAATACAATTTGTTCTTGGGTCGGCACGGGCCCAAAGACATTCCGTTTTATGAGTAGTTTGATTGGTTTATCTGCAGGAAAAGTGTATCTCCGAAGTTCGAATACCCGGTTCGGATTATTACGTGGAGTGAGCCGTATAAATTCAGGTTGGTCAAGATCACATCCACGCCCGTCGGGAAAAGCGATGAGCTTGGTAGGTGGAGATATATGCCTGACAGGAGAAGACCTGGACCTGGGAGGAGGAGACCTGGACCTGGGAGGAGGAGACCTGGTCCTGGCACGAAGAAGAGGCTCGACAGGAGGAATATTACTGGCTGGAGAATGTTGTGTATCAGGAGAAGAAGATGATGAGCCGCCACGATGAACGCCAGGAATGGGGGCGCCATTGGGTAAACAGTCAAACTGGGAACTGAACCCTGCAAGAAGAAACAAAGTATTACTTACTTTCAAACTTTTTTCGTATAATAAGAACTTCTAGTTGTTTCAAATATTTGACGGGATTCGGTTTCTGGAAACTCGGTCTAAATTCCATATTCAGATTAAAATTGTCCGTTTGGTCATCAGACATGTCACTCTATTTTCATCCGTTGACGTCTGGAATATTTTCAACAAAAATCAAGATGATGAAATTTGGTATACCAACGCGAAATCACTTTAATGTGTGGAAAGTCCCGTATTTGAATGCTAGAATGTCACCCTTTCCACAGTTTCATCATTTATGATTGAAAAATTATTAATATCGTCTGAAATTTCACACACAGGTCTTCCATCGGATCGCTATGCGTAGAGACCCCTTGAATATAAAAAACAAGTATTCATGATGGCGTTTCTGTTTCTCGAATTTTGGACGAATTCAGAATTCAATTTTTTACAACGCACATATACTTTTATTTCTCGGAATAAATTGGAATGGAATACGGATTGAGCCAGACAAACTCTTATTCGCGGAATGCTGAAATACTTTTCTGAAATTATAGATAAGATCTATTATTATATTTACCAATAGAATTAAGGATGGCCATCCAGGTTAAGACCATAGTATAAACGATCGCCATTTTTTTACAATTAGAGGAAAAACTAATTGCGTGACTAAGAATTTTGTTATCAGTGTAACTGGTGCTCATTCGAGTGATTCGGTAGATTATGATATAATTAATTAATTACGACATCTATCCAGTAGTCCTTATCTCTAATTATAGTGAAGCTGACGTTCCTGGTATGTTCATATTCCATAAATCAATCCAAGGAAGGAATTTTTCCCTTAAAATCAGCAGCTTCTTTTTCAAACATCATTCATAGAAATTGTGCAAATAACTGAAATAGAGTTTGGAAAAGAATAGTAATGATGATTGGATACAGATTATGTCAGACAAGTTGTTATTTTTTGAAAGCTTAGAGGCGCTTTTCTCGTTATTCTTATCGCTGAGAGAATAAGATTTTAATAAATGCGTAGAAGCTTATTTTGTTGAGAAAAAAATTCTTCACAACTCGGGGGCATCCAATTTTCCAAAATAATTTTTTTAATGCCTAAAATCATCAATAGATCATTTGAAAATATTAATAATATTCGATATTATTTCATTTATATAAAATAATTGAATTTAACAACATTGTCGGAAATCTTTTTCCGTAGAAAACAAGTTTTCAATCAAGAAAATAAAATCATTTTTTTTAATTTGTACGAAGTAAGAAAAAAAAGTTCTGTTCGGAATTTCGCGGACAAATTGAGATGCAGGTTGAAATTCTCAACCGATTCACTTGTATCATTATTTGTATTCAGAATATGTCACAGGGATAATAATGTGTCTTTTTCGTTAATAATTCTAATTGTTGAAACCAAGATACATTAACAATAACCATCATCATAGCACAGTGCTAAATCACATTAGATTCTGAGACCACAAGCATAACATTACTGCTGAGATTTGAAAGTTAAAATTTCGATATTTCATTTTCTTATAATCCCGACCTTGTTTTTCCTTTGGAATTTGAAATTATAGTTGGTAATAAAATTGAAAATGGTATTTTTTAACATTTCAAACAAGCGCGTGAACAGCAGCCAATGAAGCGCCTAATGCATCGCATGCGCAGTAGTGCAAGGTGCCCGCGTTGGGAGTAGTGCCCTGAGCTCCGTCGCGTCAATCCGTTCTCCACTAACCACTTTCAAGCAGAAATAGATAGGGATCCCTCCACTCTTTCTTTTCTCTCTTGCACCTTGTTTTGCGTTTCCTCCATTGGTTTAGCAATCCATTTTCTATAATGTTGATAGAATAAGTTAGGTTAGCGATCTTCAAGTTTTTTCGTCGCCGTTTCGTGTTTTTGAGCTTCCGACAATTTGCTGTAGAAATGGACGGTGTCGTCGGCGATCTAAACATTCTCTTAATCGCGTCGTGATGGAAAGTACAGTAATCCTGACCCATATCTCAAGAACCTAAAAAGAACCGGCAGCGCTTGTACCCACGATTGTAAGAATTTGAAGTGCAGTTTGGTAACTTGGAAGGATATTGCTGATAATCGTTTCAAGGTTTACAAAAACTCACAGAAGTTGAAATAGGATACTGCTCTCATGGCATATATCTCAGCGTTTGAACCCCAACGGAGGTGACCAGGTCAATCCAAAACTATGTCAGGTAAAGTTAACTTGTCTGAATAAAAAGATTCATCTGCGAAATACTTTATGATGACCAATCCTAGGATGGAAATGGTTCCTGATCCAAATTAAGCGAACAAAAAAGGAAGGCAGTGAAGGATTTTATTTCAAAACTTTCGTGTCAGGAATCAGATTACGGCAGGGCGAAAAGTCGTCGCGTGTACCTTTCTGCTGTACTTTGCATTAGAAAGCTATTCAGATTCTATAATGGTTCAGCAGCTCCCGGTCTTAAGGTTAAATTTTCATTTTTTTTATAAAATCTTTGTGAATGACTTCAACATTGGTCTTTCATCACCTGCAAGAGATGCATGTGCAACATGCTCTTGGTTGAAAGCCGAGTTGAAGCGTGACAAGGAGTTAAAGCAGGCTGTTAAATGGAATTCACTAATCACTCAGAGTAGACTTCATAAATTGAGATCCAACGCTTTCTACGAAATCATGAAGGAGGCTGAGAATTTGTACAATGCCGAAGTAATTGTTTTTGATCTTTGACAGGTCCATCCACTGCTGAAGACTCCCATAGGGGATGCGTTCTACAGAAGGCAAATTGCATTCTATACTCTGCTGTGTCCCACCTGATTCGAGGAACCCGACGTATTACACCTGGACCGAAGCGCGGAGTGGGATAGGGATAATAGAGATAGGCTCAGCCTTATTCCACCATTTGTGTAACCAAGATTTTAGTGGGGTTCAAATGCTCTGTTTGTTTTTCGACGGTTGTCCTGGGCAAAATAAAAACGCCCACATCGTCCACGTTGTTTCATTTTGGATGGAAAAATATTCCCCTGAACACGTGAATTCGGTGATGATTACGTTCGCCGTCCAAGGCCACTCTTTCCTTCCTGCTGACCGAGCATTTGGTAGGGTTGAGAAAGAATTGAGAAGAAGAGCAGAAATGAAGACATGCGAGGGATACGAAGAGACGTATTCACAGTTCGGAGAAGTAGAAAAAGTCGGCATCGATTGGGAATTATTCAACATCAAGGACCTAGGTTTTTCTTACAAAAAACTACCTGGCATAAGACAAGCCCCTGCCTTTGATTCGGAACATCTCATCTGAAAAGAAGAAAAATGTTCATCTGCTGACAGCCTATTATGGGGATGACTGGACCAAGGACCCTGACTTGGAGTGGTTTAAGAATATTTTGTTTGGAGAAGATCGTGAGTACCAAGAAAGGCATATTCACGACGAGGAACATGAACACGATGATGGCGAATGTATGTGCCTAGATGAGGAAGATGTTGCCTTCCACGTCTGACTCACATCAAGATAAACCTATTCTGTGACGTAAAGTCTAACGCTTTTTAATTTTTTTTAATAGGTATCATCTTGAGAATTTTAACTATTTTCGTTTCTCGTGTTCCTTAAATAAAAAAGTATTATTTGACATTTTGAATATTAGCTATAATCTTTCTTGAATGTCTCAAACTATTTTACGAAACGAAATATGAGTTTTATTCCAAAACCGTTGAGAGCTAATTAAATGTTCTTATCAAAGTGGCACAAATGCACGAGTTTGCACCAAAACGGCACATATCCCAAATAACAAGGGCGGCATTTCCTGAAGGTTTTGACCTGTCAAATTCATATTTGGAAGCATCATTTTCAGTGCCTACCTAATCAATATTATAACGGAAAATCAAGACAAAAAATTTGCTTGTCCTGTAATTGTTTTTTGTTTGGCTCCTGAAAAATTTTATGAATGTCTGTTTGTCTGTCTGTAGATTTTTAGCCTGTTAGCATGATAACTTCCGATAAAATTGACAGATTGGATTGGACATTGGTAAACTCTCTTAGTGTCCTAAACTTAAGGTTAAGTTTGTTAGCTTGCCATTTGGGATAAAAATTCAAAAAGTGAGAGCATTTTTAAAATTTACCTGAGCGTATGAAGTGGAACTTTTTTTTATTTATTTTAGAAAAGGAGTGGGTGGGATATAGACAACAGATTGAAGCCTTGGAAACCATAAAACCTTGACTTTTTATTATTATTTCGTAATACTGCATATTACTTTTAACATTTTGAGACGATTTCGGATCAAAAAAAGTAACATATTTTTCGTAATTGAACTAATGGTGTAGAAAGTTGTGGTTCACACACTTTACTATAAAATTAAAGGAGATCTTCCGTGTGGGGCCTACTGGAGAATCTCTGATTTCATTTGCGGTTAACTGAGTAATCTTGCCACTTTTTATGTTTATTTTTACCCGTTTCTTAGAGCGAGCCTTATAAACATATGAATATATTCCAACAAAAATGTTATTTTGCTCCAATATTGCGAAGACGTCACCCTCGAATGTTGATAATACTGTTTGTTCTTGGGTTGGCATAGGCCCATAGACATTCCGTCTCACGAGTACTTCAATTGGTTTTGCTGCAGGAAAAGTGTATCTTCGAACCTCGAATACTCGTTTGGAATTCTTATAGGGAGTAAGCCGAATAAATTCAAGTTGTTCAAGAGTATATTCACGTCCGTCAAAAGAAGTGATAAGCGTGGCAGATGAAGCTGTATACCTGGCAGAAGGAGACCTGGTCCTGCCACGAAGAAAAGGCTCGGCAGGAAGACAATTACTAGCTGTAGAATGTTGTATGTCAGAAGAAGAAGATGCTGAGTCGCCACGAGGAACACCAGGAATGGGTGCGCCATTAGGTAAGCAGTCAAACTGTGAACTTAACCCTGGAAGAAGAAAAAAAGTAATAATTATTCTTAAAAATTCTAATGCGACAATAATGTGACTTTTTTAATTGGGCAACCCTACTTTTGACCCCCGATTTGAAAAGAGCGGGAAATTTTACGTTCGAAATGATATTTTTATGAAGGTCCTGGAAAGGTCGAATGAAGGTCTTTGCGACAATGTTTAGATAATGGGTGTGGGTTTGCAATTTACCTTCAAATAACCTTGAACATCGGATTCAAGGTCAAGGTCATTGGTACCAGTAGGTGATCCTTCTGCCTCTGATAACTTTTGTCCGAAACATTTTGCTGTTCCAAACCTCAATTCCAAACTAACACTCATTGTTAAAACATTACCGCAAATTTGACATTCATTCGTCCTTGCCATGACCTTCATAAAAATATCATTTTAAACGAATAATTCCCTGCTCTTTTCAAATCTGAGGTAAAAAGTAGAAGTTCTCATTACAAAAAATTCTTTGACCTTGAATAACCTTGAAAATCGAGTGGTACCAGTCATTGACCTCCTTTGCCCCCTCCATTTTTTGTTCAGACATTTTTCTATGTCCAACCAAAATTCTAAGTTATTTCCCATAATAGAGTAAATTGGTCCACCCTGTATAAGACTTTTCTCCTGCAGATTAACAAATAAAAAAAATGTGAAAAATTATGGGGACAGTTAAGATCTGCATGCATGTCAAATAGCTTAGCATCTATATAAATACCAAAAGTACAAAAATGAGAATTTTGAAAAAATATTTCACCAACTAGAATTAATCATTTAATAAATTATTTAACTCATTGTAAACATTTCTAGAGCTCTTAGTATTCAAAAATTTATTAATATATTTCCGGGAACTTGAAACGTAAGCATTCTTTCATTTCAAGGCTTGAGGGACCCCTACCTCTACCGGGATTGGTCAGTTTATTTTTGTCAAGCGACGTTCATTGGCTGCCCCGTCCTTGTACCGATGCGCGCCCTGTAAGCAACTTTTTCAACTCTTCATGTGCCAAAATCGCGGGTTGATTTGAAATTAATAAATACTGTCCACAATAATACGCATAAGTACACCCGACATATCTAGAACTGCTGGCCCACGCAGTTTCTCAGCTCAAAGAGGGGAGGGGGGCGTTTGCGACTATTGCATGTGAAACAACAGAAGCATAGGGAAAAAGGCGCAGTCCGCGGGTACTCACATGCGGATGTTGGGCAATATTATGCATTCCAATTCGAAACGTTTCAGACGGCCCCGATTTGCGGAGTTGAAAAAGTCGCGGCCCTTTAGCATCACTGATACGCATTTGCGCATCATGTATGATGTCAGTGTTTTTCAAGTGTTTTAAATAACGAACGACAATTTGCCGAATAAAAATCATAATGATAGAATCAAAAAAAAGACTCAAATATTCAGCGGAATAATGAGTTTTCTAGCATGACGTCATGGTCATGGAAGGATATGTGGAAATGTCATGAAGGTTAGCATAGGAGTGACATAGGAGTGCAGACAACTTCTTGGAGCAGAAGACCGGTATTGGTTACCACATGGGTTACAACATGGGACTCTAACTGCGTATGCCTTTTCGAAGAAAATATTCTAAACGTAAAGGTAAGTGATGAAGGTCTATATAGTAATATTTCTCAAATTTTAAATCTATTTTCTCAGTAATTTGATTGTTGTCGATCGATGACCTTTCAGTTTCACGGAACACAATCAACTGTCCAAAATTTCAGGTTAGAGTGCTTGATCTGATACACTGACCTGACATTTTTGATATATTATTTCTTTGTGTGACACTGGAAGGTCGTCAATCGACAAAAGAATGGAACATGACTGAGAAAATAGATTCTGCACTAGAGAAATATTACTATTCGTGCACTCATGACTCACTTTTACGTTCAGCATATTTTCTCGGAAAAGTCATATGACGTATTCCCATGACGTCATGCTAAGATAATCCATCCAAACCAACTGAGCTGGAGAAATTATTGCTATACTTTTTGGTTCTGGAATTCGGAAAAAAATCCGTGTCAGTAGGGAATGTTTTTCGAAATCCATTTTTTAAACATACATTGATTCCGCAGGAATGAATTCAGATTAAGTTCGTATTCATTCTAGACAAACTCAAATAGAATTGGAAAATGAGTAGCGATTGGAATATAATGTGGATTGCGTTGGATACATTTTTATTTACGGAATGCTGAGAAAAATATTCTGCAATTACAGATATAATATAGTATTATATTCACCAATAGAAATAAAGATGAACACACCGGTGAAAACCAAAATATGAACGATCGACATTTTTTGCAATTAGGGGAAAAAACTGATTATTGCCTCAATGAAGAACTTGGTTAAGCGTGTAACAAGTGCTTATTCTATTGCTTCATTAGATGTACGCTACAATCGTTATCTCACAGATTGTATTCAACCTTCTCCTTTGAAGCCATTCATATTTACATTTCATACATCAGTCTAAGGTTATCGCAATCGAATTTCTCAATTAATTCTTCTTTAAACCAATACCACATAGATATCATTCATTGGGTATCGTAGAGTGAAACAGATCAAACTTTATTTGAAAATATTTGTTTTTAAAGAAATTGGGTTGAAATGGTAAAATGGTTTTCCCAAATTTGTAAAAATAAGGGTGCTAGAGAATTTTTAATTTTGGGACCCGACTTTTTTCAAAACACAATATCTCCCAAACCGCTGATTGAATTTTTGTGATTCTGTACCAAAAAGACTCTACTAGAACATATGCTTTGTGTTTCTTTGGAACAATTCATCAATTCGGGTTCCTTTTTAGCAAGGGAGGTTCTTTTCATTGCAGCTCACTTAAAACCTAAAATCGGTTCTCATAGAAACACCAGTCTTTTCTGTCATACGATTTCATAAAACTGTTCGTCTATAGTCATAGAAAAGATGTGAATCACCATTTATTAACTCAAAATCATTGCTCCACGTAATTGATGATATCTATTATCCCCAGTATTTGTATTATAAAATATTACGACACACAGCATTTGACGTGTCCACATTCAATATTCGACTACCAACAGTTTTTTACTCATTTCAAACCTGAAAGAAGACAAACGATTTCGTAACATATTATGCCAATTGTCAGAAGACAAAATTTAAAATGATCCTCATCACTAAACTTAAACTGCATCCGATGAGAATGTTTACATTTATTGATTATACTTAATGAATTAAAATGTGGAAATTGTCATCAAAAGATGGATGACTAGCCGCGATTTTTTTTGTAAATCATCATATATGTAGAAAAAAACTTCTCTGAATCAAAGGAATTTTAGCATTGCTATGTGGTCAATGAACAGTTTATTCGATTGGAAGAAATTTCTTGATTGTCCTTTCAAATTTTATTTAAAGATATTCAATTCATTCATTTTGATTGAAAAATACTTTCTTTGTCTCAATTTGTAAAACTCATAGAATAAAGAGCAAATCCTACTCTTTAAACCTGAACCAAGGACGCGAATGAATATTCGGTGAATGTTGAGTAATCAGAACAAATTTTTAGTCTTGGAATGGAACTTTCCGCGAAGCTGAGAATACGAAATTGTAAGATGCAAGGCAGGGCACTCCATTTTATATTTAAAAATCTAACGATTAGTATTTGTATCTAAAATATTTTTGATCTACTGAAGTTAGCTAATTTCAGGATGATTGCAAATCTAATTTTCAGAAATCCGTGACATTTATCACTAATGCCTTTGATTTCCAACCTTTTTCCATGTACTTCTTCCTCTTCTTGTCTGGCTACCTGAATTTCATCATTCCACTATGCATCACCAGACATCCTTCCTACAACTGCAGTACCACACACTCTAGTCGCACTCCTAAAAATGACATACTGGATCACAAAGATGCGCCCTCTATATTTCTATTGTCCATAAGAGCCTTCCAAGTTGCCTTACGTAACAGCTTTCATTATTGACCGAACTTCTTGTGCTTACAACATCTTGCAAAAAAAAAATAGATTCTACACTCGAACTCCAAAGATACGAGAAGTTCGGGAATCGGGAACTCCAAAGATACGAGCGTCAAAGGGGCTCCCACTCCTGCAACGTTTAGATTTTGGGGGTAATGCGTGGTAACGCCCATAGACCCACTACGCGCACGCGCGCGTATGCAATTTCCGGTGAACAAACGTCGAATTCAAATCAGCGGGCTCTCGCGCGCGCCTCACTCTCGGAAATGGTGGGGGCAAAGGGGAAAAAATTCCGCTCGCTTCTTTGGAGTTGAGATGCTCGTATCTGTGGATTGCTCGTATCTCTCGAGCTCGTATCTTTGGAGTTCGAGTGTATTCAATAAACGCTTATTTTCTCGAGAAAAAGATTCTCTGCAATTCTGTTACATCCAATTTTTGAAGGGAAATAAATCGATGTCAAATATTCAAATAATAAATTATTAATTTATTAAATATATTATATTATTATATAAAAATATTAAAATTATTCATTAATTATTGTAAGCATTAAATTTTTGCTCTAATTGGATGGAGCAAAATGGTACAGAATTTATGTCATAAGACAATAAGTTTCAAGGCATTTATTAAAATCCTATCAGTTTAGCGATAAGAATAACAAAATAAAACCGATAAGAATAAAAAATAAAAGCGCTGAGAATCGAAGGTTTTGGTCAGAGTCAGAGTTGGTTTTTCAATGAATAATATTTGTTTACATTTCAAATTCTTTTCGGGGAAGATGATCTTTTCACTTTTCAAAAAATCAATCAATAACGGAAATAACCTTAAAACTGAAACATACTAAAATGTGGCATAGCACACTTCCTTTCTTGGGGCACAATTTCTTGAGAAAAAAAATTCTTGAAGAAATCTGAGTTTATTTTACTCTACGAGACCTATCGTTAGATGTCCACGTGTCTCATGATATGTGTACATGGATTCATAAACGATCCTCGGTTGAGGTAAACAGAGTTTAATTCCTTGTACTGATTTATGGAAAATAAATATGAGTGTCTCAAAAGTACAAGCTTGAATATAATTAATGAGTTACACTGTTAACCAAATTCTGTAATAACGCAATTGGCAAGTGTTGTCCCATTGCAAAAATGGCTAGTTTTCATTCTCTGTTCTTCACCTGGATGGTCATTTTTAATTCTATTGGTGAATATAAACCTGTATTACATCTATCATTTTCAAAACCTTTCTTAGCATTTCGCCAAAAACAAATTGTTTGACGTAATCTGCATTCTATACCAGTTACTATTCTTATCCAAAATTTGTTTGAGTTCGTCCAAAATGAATACAATCTGAAATACGACCTGATCTAATAGGATTTGAATTCAATACGGCGGGATCCAGAATGTGTATGTCATAGACAAAGGAAATAAAAAAAAATGTCTATGGATACAACTTTTTTTCGAATCTCAGAACCAGAAATTGCCTCTTCATATCTCTAAACATTGCAAATGATCCACAAAGCACAAATTAATTTTAAACAAAAATTGGGTGCACTACTGAAAAAAGCATACCCCCAAATTAGTTAAACTATGTGTACCTATGCATTTTGACACTCCGAATCCGGCCATCCTTCGCCGAGTGTTTTTGGATCTCGGTGGGTTTTTCGTTGTTATCAACGTTCTGAGATTATACCTCTCAGGTGCCAGGCATACCTATCGCACAGTAAACGACGTCCTCCTTTGTTGATCAAGCAAAGTGATCCTCACCCACTCTGCCATTCGGCAGCCTCCCTAGCAGGCTAGGGTTTACGGAGCGATCCCTCTGAGGTCATCAGGTAGATGAACAGATTCGCCAGCGCCACCGAGCGGCCACCAAGCGGAGCTCCCTTGAGAGGGCCTGCCTCTACGCAAGGAGATCGCTGACTCATTTTTGAGTCTTCACAGAATCGGCTTCGATCTCCAAGGCTATTTCCCTCGACATGAGGCCCCACCTTGGTACGATACCAGCTTTTTCGGAGGGGACCTACAGTTTAAGGTGGGTTCCAAACCACCGAAGCCCCGGTAGAAGTACATAGAAAAATTCCCATTGGTACCCGGCTCAGAGATCGAACCCCGGACCTCCTGCATGGAAGTCCGACGCGCTATCGTCTGAGCCACCGAGGATTCCAAATACATGGATATACGGAGTTTCAAATTTATCGGAGGTTTGCTATTTTTGGAAGTTCATCCAAGAATTAATCACTTGTAGCAGTAGATTGCAACTGCGTTACAGATGATTCGCTTGATAAATTCAAGATAGATAGACAAAATTGCTCCGTTCCATATCTTCGTTGTCAGAGCAACATGGCACAAGTGCATTTGAGCTACTTTCCAGGAGGGACAAAACACTGATTCGAAATGCTCATGGTTGAGTACCTCATAATTTTTTTTTCTCTTGATTCATCTTTCCAATCTTCATCATAAAAAACATCAAGTAAAGAGCATTTCAAATCAGTTTTTTGTCCCTCCTGGAAAGTAACTCAAATATACTGTGCCATTTTGCTCTGACAACGACGATATGATATGGTATCTATGATGATGTAATTCTTACCCCATCTAGTTCTTTAAATACATCAAGGAACTATTTAAAATTCAAAGACAAAGTGAACCAAAAATGTTTTCCTTGACTTTGTATCTGGGATATTTTTTAACTATTTTTCGATAACAAGCAAAATCTTCGACAGAACCTTCTTTGAATTAATCCATTTCTATTTCTAAAATAGCGAAATACCAAGATACTAATAAAAAAATTAATCTTTTGTTTCTTCTTGCAGAGTTCAGTTCACAATTCGAGTGCTTGCCTAATGGCGCTCCTATTCTTCGTGTTCATCGTGGTGGCTCATCTTCCTCTTCTGCTGATAGACAAGGATCTCCTGACAGTTCTCTTCCACCTGCCAGGCCTCAATCTCCGATCAGGACTTCTCCTCCTGCTGAACAGCCTCCTCGTGCCAGGTCCAGGTCTCGTACTACCAAGTTGATAGCTCCACCAACCGTGCTTCCTTCTTCTAACGTGCTTGGATATGGACTTGACCAAATTCAATTCATTCGACTTACTTCCATTAAAAATCTAAACCGGCTTTTCGAATTTCGAAGATACACTTTTGCTGCGGAAAAACTAATTAAAATAATCATAAAAAAGGGTACCTATGGGTTCATGCCAACCGAACAACAAATTGTATTATCGACACTGGATGGTGACGTATTTGCAGTTTTGTCCCGCAATAATTTTCTTGTTGGAATATATAAATATGAGACTGATATTTCAACTATAGTACGGGTAAAAATGAACATGGAAAGTGGTACGATTACCACATTGACCCCAGATGAAATGAAGGAAATTCCAGTAGGCGCCAATCGCTCAATCTTATCGAATTTCATAATAAAGCGTGTAAACCGAAATTCTCCACGCCATTAATTCAATTAAAGAAGTGTAAAACTGAAATATAATATACTATTCTTATGCGAAGAAAAGATAGTGACTTTTACATGTGGCGAAAGAAAAAAAAGTTAATAAAGAGAAATAATCGCATGAAATGAAACTAATTGAAGTCTTATTTGAAATATAGCTATCTTTTTCGAGCTATTTTCATATTGCCTTCAATTTATCTTATGGAAGTGGCTATATGTACCAAAAAAATCGGGCTATTAGTTTGAAATTTTTGTATAAATAAAGGCTGGCTATTTGTATGTAGCATTACTTATTTTCGAAGCCATTTGCGTTTAAAAATTGTTAAATTTCAAAATGATTCATTTCAAAAGAAGCAGTGAATACATACGAGTTATACAAATTAAAAGTACAGTATGAGGAACTTGTAGAGGATATTGTTTTCAAGAAAATAAGCTTTTAGGTGTCTATTAAAATCTCGTCATTTCAGCAATAAGAGTGGCACATGAAGGCGATAAGAATTACAAATATAAACGATAAGAATAAAGCCATGTGAATAAAATTGCGGTCAAGGCTTAAGTTTTCGATAAATAATATTTTTGTATATTTGAGATTTTTTTCATAAAATATAATCTTTTCTCTTTTTAAGAAAAACATCAATCACGAAAACCACCTTGAAACTGAAACTTTGTAAAGAGTGAATTGACCACTTCATTTTTTGGGGCATAATTCCTTTAAAAACAAATATTTCGAAACATAGCATCATTTATCCTACTCGACTGGATGTGAGGTCACAACCCCTCCTCGCTGTCGACCATTGATTTTTATTCAGTTAAAGTCGTCAGTAGTCGTCAGGCCAGTGTGCTTTTAGATTGTACTCTTTATTTCCATAAGAATTAAGGAATAGTTGAATTGTCGTTTCAGTGATTCAAAGTCAGATGATTCGAGCGTGAACTTGGTACTAATTGATCACCTTTATAGCCAAAAAATCATAGAATGAAAACATTACAGACCAGAAGCCAAAGAGCAGACTGCTGTCGAAGCTAATTTCTTCCTACACTCTTGAGGGCGCCTAATCAGACTAAGATAGTAAGGTTTAATCATGTGACAGACGAGATTAAACAGGCTTCAAGATGGATGCAACGTTTATGTGAAACGGACAACTCTTTCGGGCCTGCGATACTATTCTTAAGTTTAGGTTTACTAAAGCTAGGGGATGACCATTCTTCTGAAAGGTGAAGTCATAAATAAGAGGCAAGACGTATTTGCTTGATCGTACTTTATTCGTACATGAGGGTTGACCTATCCCTGCTCACCGACAAAAAAAGATACTAAAAAAATTTTTTAAATGGAAATTAAAATTAACAGAACACAAAATATCAAGTTTTTCTTTCAACCCCCTCCTCCCTTTCAAAATTCCCTGGTCAAGTTCCTACCGAAGCGGGACTGCCAGACCCGGCAATTCAAGTAGCCGTGCCCGTATTTGGAGGCAGTGGCCACACTTCCCCTTTATCTCCCTCTTCCAACCCAACATCTTTGGGGGTTTAACCCTGCAGAACTACGGGTCCGTTCGGACTCTTCCTCGTGCCTCATCCTGCAACGAGAGTGCCTTTCTGGGCACAACTTGTCGCTGCCGGGTGACCTGTTGCTGCTGAGATACTAGCTGCTGATGAGCGACCGGGAAGATCACCCTTCCCAACTGGCTGAACCCCTCCATGCAGTCGCTGCTCGACGCTGCCTTCTGCTTCTTCTCATAAGCCGGGGCCCCTCCGATGACTCCAGGAACAGAGTTCGGCTTTTGAGCCTTGCTGCAGGAGGGCAAGGCTTCCAACTCCGAAGCGACGGACACGCCACTGGCCGCTGCTGATCCCCCGACCATCACGGTAGTTTGGTTATTACCTGCCGAGTGCTGCAGGTTTATTTTCACGACCAGTCCTTCGAAACCTTTCAAGTGTTCAGGGGCTCGGGCCCTACGTTCTAGGCCGGGTGCCAATAGGCCGGATCCACTCAGCTTTGACCCAGAACTGTGAAAATCATTTACCTGACTTGTGCACGGAATTAGACAGACCGACCGCGTGGTCTGCTACGCTATAGTCTATGGTGCAATTTTGTTACATCCAATTGTTGGAAAGTGTAACGTGACGATTTTGTTTCACCAGGTAAAACAGAACTCTTACTTTGATCCAATCTCTAACGTCGGTACACATTAATCTCGCTTTATTGTTTTGTATGTTGGTTACTTTGACATTTTAGACAATTAGGTTAAGTTGCAATATGTTTATTTCATTGGTGTCATTCTGAAAATTTATCGTTTTAGTTTCTTGTCAATCTTCACTTTTTTTATTATTGGTCGAAATAATTTGATAACTTGCAACAAATGTTCTGTATTTTGAAGGAAAATTTATTTTTATATGTGAGAATATTTTGTGATTGTATCGCATGAAAGAGTGGAGAGAGGAGAATAGACATTCATACTTCTGGAAGTTTCAAATACACAATGTTTATCTATTAATTGATGCTTATGACCGTGTTTTGGCAGTCCCAAGGGTTTCCTAACCTACAAAGAAGAGCTTTATTATCCTTTCTACACACAATATTCCTCGCACGGTTACCAATTATCTCCTAAAGGATTTGTTCATAGACAGGAACGTCAGACTACGTAAGGCCATCCTATTGGAAACTTGATTTTTATTTCGATCAAGGAAAAAATCAGTCAGCTCCGTAATTGTCCCAAATGAAAATATTTTTCGCAAATCGATAACATTTATTTCACTAAGTTGATGCTACCTTCCAGTGTCTATATTATTTGAATAATCCAAGTATATAGTTGATTTTTGAGTGCGCTACAATGTTACAGAGATGACTTTTGAAGTTTCTGAAAAAAAAAACGATGCACTTTGTCACTTCATATTTCAAATAATTTTGTTTATCATACTTTCTCACGATTTTCAAATCTCGCAGTTCATTTAAACGATATATCCTCTAAATATCTCTTAACAGTGAATGTATTCTAATGAATTATGAAATCGTTTGCAAATCTTTCAAAATGGTTAGAAATTTATAAAATAAGTTGGAGTATCTTGCAATTCTTTGAAATTTCGAAAGTTAAGTGTTCAACTCCTCGGGTCACAATATCAGATGAAATTTACTGTTGCTAGACATTTTAATAGAAGAAATTGTAGTGATTCTTCTAAAGGTATACGCACAGATATTAGGACGTAAAAACTAGCAAAACTGGCTGAATCTATGGATTTATCACAGAACAGCAAAATTTTAAACAAAAATTAATTACTTGCTGTGGTAGATTGCAACTGCGTTACAAATAATTTGCTTTATAAATTGAAGATAGATAGACAAAATTGATCGGATCTATATGAGTATATGATAACTATGATGATGTAATCCTCATCCTATCTGGTTTTCAAATACATTGAAAAAATATTCAGATAAAACTGAAGGGCAAACTGAGCACGGTTCCGTTCCATTAAGTTCATCCTAAAGGTGCGTACACCAAGAATATTTTCCTTGATTTTGTATCTAGTATATCTTTCAATTCTTTTTTTATATGAAGCAAAATCTTCGCTAGAGCCTTTTTTGCAAAAATCAATTTTCGATGTAAAAATCAAAATACCACGATACTTATCAAACAATAAATTCTCCATCGCTCTTTGCAGAATTCAGTTCATAGTCCATGTGCTCACCTAATGGCGCCCCTATACGTGGTGTTCCTCGTGGAGGCTCACCTTCCTCTTCTGATAGACAAGGATCTCATCACAGTTCACTTCCTGCTGCCAGATCAGACTCTCCGATCAGGTCTTCTCCTTCTACCGAACATCCTCCTCATGCCAGGTCCAGGTCTCCTCCTACCAGGCTTATAGCCCCACCAACCGGGCTTCCTTTTTCTGACATGCTTGGATATGGAATTGACCAAATTAAATTTATTTGACTTATTCCCATAAAAAGTTTGAACCGGTTTTTCGAATTCTGAAGATACACTTTTCCTGGGAATAAATTAATTAGAGTACGCGTAAGACGGAACGTCTACAGGCCCATGGCAACCGGAGAACATATTGTGTTATCGACAATCGATGGTAACGTCTTTCCAATATTTTCCAGTAATAGCGTTCTTGCTGGAATATATAAATATCAGACTTCCATTTCAAATGGATTACGGGTGAAAATAAACATGAGAAGCGGCGCGATTACCCCATTGACCCAAGATGAAAGGGAGGAAGTTCTAGTAGGTGCCAAACGCCCAATCATATCGAATTTCATATAAAAGCGTGTAAACCACAAATCTCCACAACATTAATCCAACTACAAAATGTAAAACTAGAATATAAAATTCTTTGTAATTTCAAATCGTGTTGAAATGTTACATGTAACCTTAATTACTGGAATGGTGATAAAAGTTCACGTCTTATCTTGTTCGATTTTTTGTTACTTCCGAAATGTCGCTTTCACAGTTTTTCTTTACCACTATATTTTTTCATTTTTACGAGTCAATGGATGGAAAATAATCAATGCTGAACGCTTTTCCAAAGCTTAAAAAGTTTTTCATAACACAAGTATGCCGAGCAGCGCGAAGTGGAATGAAATGCGCTTTTTTACTTTCGGAAATTTCTTCAATTTTTGTCCAAATAATACTTTTTTTCTTAAATGTTAGTTCATTAGATTTTGAGGAGTGCCCATGTCAGGAAGTTTGACTTCTACAGGGTGTCTACTAAAATCCTGAAAAAATGTCCTGAAAATTGCAGTTATTTTCTAGGTATGCCCAGATTTTTCCAGGTGCAATCTTTCTCAATATGGATCCATTGAAGTATTAAGTATCATGTTTCTAAAAGTAATTCTCACCCTATATGTGTTCAAAGTATCACATAGTAGATAAATAACCCATTTTATCCACAGGTGAATGGTTGAATTGCAACTAAGCAAATTCATTAAAGAATCTTTTTTCTTTGTTTCAGTTCGAAGTCATAGCAAATTCGAATAAAATTTCTTTGAATTTCTAAAATATTCTAGTCTGTATATTCTCAAGCTAATTTATATATAATTTCTATCTAGATATTTTCTTATCGTTTGACGAAACTAATTACACTCTGATTAAAAAAAACAAAAAACTATCTTGTTTTAGCTATTTTCATATTACCCATGCTATTGAATATACTATTACATATTTATTTTTTAAGCCTTTCACGTTTAAACATCGACCTTTTGTGCAGTTTTAAAAAAAATATGCTTCTATGTGTTTATTGAAATCTTATCATTTGAGCGATAAGAATAACACATAAAAACGACAAGAATAAAAAATAGAAACGATAAGAATGAAGCGATGCGAATCAACAGTTTGTTCAAAGACTCAAGTTTTCAATGAATAATACTTTTGTATGTTTGAAATTTTTTTCATGAAAGATAATCTTTTCTCTTTATAAAAATAACGAAAACTACTTAAAAACTGAAACTTCGTAAAAAGTGCATTGGCCACTTAATTTTTTGGGGCAAAATTTCTTTAAAAACACATATTTTAAAAAATTTCTGAATTACAGGTTTTTTCTAGGTTTTTGCAAAGGTAATTTTGAGAAAACCTAAAACTTTACGCTGATTCCTCTTTTTCATGGAGACGTTGCCCTCCCAAGGGGGGCCTGAACAGCCTCGACAAAGAGGAAGACCTAAAGGAAAGGCCACTAAGCCATCAATATTGAAAATATCCGTTGTTGATTTTAGGCAGTAGATTTTTCTGTATTTGGATTGGGGCAAAGTGGTAAAGGATTTTTGTCTGAAGACAATGAGCTTGAAGTTATTTATTAAATTCCTATCAGTTTTCTAAAATGATAATGAATGAAACTGATAAGAATGAAAAATGGAAGCGCTAAGAATCAAAGGTTCGGTCAGCGACACAAGTTTTTCAATGACTAATATTTTTGCATGTTTCAACTTCTTTTATGAAGGATAATTTTTTCTCTCCTCACAAGCTCCATATATAAGTGCAACTTTCCTAAAACTAAAAGCTTGTGAAATATGGCATAGCTCACTTACTTCGTTGGGGCCCAATTTCTTTAAAAATGAATTTTTTCAAAGAAATCTTAGTTTATTTCACTCTACGATACATAGCGAAAGATATCGATGTGTCTATAATATTTGTACATGGTGTGCATGTTTGCTGGAGCCAAAATCCTTTCCTTGGACTGATTTATGAAATATAAATATTTGAGAAGAAGAAACTCGACTATATTTCATGAGATAACGACTACAGAATATGATATATAACCTAATGAAACTCTCGAGTAATCAGTAGCTACACTGTCAACCAAATTCTTAATTACGCAATAATCAGTTTTTCCCAAAATTCAAGAAAATGGCTATTGTTAATATTTTGGTCTTCACCTGCATACTCATCTTCAATTCTATTGGTGAATATAATATTGTATAATATCTATGACACAGCGACACAAAAAACAAATCATTTTTCGGGTCTGGAGGTCAGACCATGGTCACCATATGTTTTTGAGGTTGCTGGATCCGAATCCATAGTCTAGGAAACTATAGCACGTCCGTGTTTTGATTTCCAAAGAACTACGTGAAATTTATTCGTCCGACTTACGTGTGTCTGCATCCAAGGCACCTCCTCGCGGTGAAGACCGTCATGGCAGGCGCACGCAAGCGTTTTACGATGCAGAGAGTCGAATCGTAAAAATTCGGATTCAGTGATCACAAAACATATAATGAACATGGTCTGACCCCGGATACGAGAAAAACATTTTCATGAGGTTTTTTCAGGTTATTTCAGAACTCTGGTGTGCTGTTTTTTTGAAACGCGCATTCGGATTCAGCGACCCCAAAAACATATAGTGAACATGGTCTCACTCACAGACCCGAAAAAAAGATTTTTTTTTGTAGCTGTGTAATTTTTAAAACTTTTCTTAGCATTCCGAAAATATCTGGTTTTCAAATACATTAAAGAACTATTCACATAAAACTGAAGGGCAAACTGAGCACGATTCCGATCCATTCAGTTCAACCCAAAGGTGCGAACACCAAGAATATTGCCCTTGATTTTTTTATCTAGGATATCTTTCAATTATTTTTTTATGAGAAGGAAAATCATTGCTAGAGCCTGTTTTGGAAAAATCTATTTTCAACTCAGAAATCAAAATACCACGATTTTTATCAAAAAATTAATTCTCCGTCTCTTTTTGCAGAGATCAGTTTAGAGTTTGAGTGCCTACCGGATGGCACCCCTATTCCTGGTGTTCCTCGTGCTGGCTCATCTTCCTCTTCTTCTGATAGACAAGGATCTCCTGAGAGTTCTCTTTCTCCTGCCAGACCTCACTCTCTGATCAGGTCTTCTCCTTCTACCGAACATCCTCCTCATGCCAGGTCCAGGTCTCCTCCACCAAGCGGGCTTCCTTTTTCCGACGTGCTTGGATATGGACTTGACCAAATTCAATTTATTCGACTTACTCCCATCAAAAATTTAAACCGGATTTTCAAACTTCAAAGATACACTTTTCCTGAGAATAAATTAATTAGAATATGCATAAGACGGAATATCTATAGGCCCATGCCAACCGGAGAACATATTGTGTTATCGACAACTGATGGTGACGTCATTGCAATATTGCCCCGTAATGATATTCTTGCTGCAATATATCAAAATCGAACTTCCGCTTCAAGAAGAGTACGGGTAAAAGTAAATATGGGCAGCGGCGCGATTACCCCATTGACCCCTGATGAAATGGAGGAAGTTCCAGTAGGTTCTAATCGCCCAATCATATCGAATTTTACATTTAAGCGTGTAAACCACAATTCTCCATAACATCAATCCACTGAAAAAAATGTAAATCTAGAATATAAAGTTCCTTGTGCTGCAGAAACGTCTCAAAATGTTACATGTAACCTGTAATTACTGAAATAATAATAAAGGTTCATGAATTATAGTTTTAACGACGTCAATGTTTCGTCAATGCCTAAGCCAGTCTTTTTCGGAAAAAAATAGTTCGATTTTTTGTCACTTTGGAAATGTAGCTTCTGCGATTTTTTTTTACTAATATTCTCATGGATGCCAAGTTTTTTTACGTATCTGGAGATCTCAACTGTATCCATGAATTTGCACAGCTTTTTATTTGCTGATGCATAGGAGATCAGTGTTGTCTGATAAAACCTTGTTATTCTATAGTACCGTTAGTCATATAAAAAGTAATATTTTTCAAATATTGAATCAAATATTGGGACGACACAATTTTATACTTTTAAATTATATCCAGAAATTTTTTTGGTTTTATCTAGACCTCAAAGAAAAGCTTAGGTTTCTTTATTCAGGAAAGTTCAGGTTAAAAAAATGAGACTATTACTTGTAATTATTGGATATACATATTTTAAAGATATTAACCAAAAATACTCATTTAAGCAATTGAAAATGTTAACGAAGTTAAAATTGAGGTCACGGAAAAGTTTATTTTTAATGTAAAAACTTTTAATCGTACAACTACTATTTACGGAAAAATACGAAATATCAGTGTGGTTGAACAAACATAGAAAAAAAACGAAATTTTTGTCAGTAAAAATCTCGAAATCTCGAAAACCGTAAGAGAGCGACATTTTTTTCGGGCAGATTCGTGTTCAGCCAAAAA
>CAKNXH010059614.1:39423-74726 GCA_932178445.1 Andricus quercusramuli | reverse complement strand
TTATGAAGTTACCAATCTAAAATTTGCATGAGTGACCGGGTTTTGGTTTCCATGTGCGACCAGTTCGTCTTTTCAAAGAGTGGCTAGTTCCTCGTTCTGATGTGGTAACACTTCTCCGTTTCCAAGAGTGATCAGTTGACCGTTTACAGAGGGTAGAAATTCACGGTATCAAGGAGTGACCAGTACACTGTTTCAGGTTTGACCAGTTTGTCGTTTTCTAATGTTACCAATTCAGAATCTGCAGGAGTGACCAGGTTGTTCTTTCCGTGGGCGAACAGTTCGTATTTTCAAGTGAGGCTAGTTCCTCGTTTTGATGAGTGACCATTTCACCGTTTCCAGGTCTTTTCAAGGAGCGACTACTTCCTAGTTTTGAGGAGTGACAATTTCACCGTTTCCAGAAGTGGTCAGGTCACCCTAACTCTGAAAATTTTATTAGAAATTAACGATATGAAAAAATGCACCATATGTAATAAAGTAAAGAAAAGAGAACCATTTATTTTTGATCACACTTTAAGATTGTGATAACAACTTTCACATTTTCTCGAAAAATCAAAAATTCAAATTCTATCAGCACAAAAAAAAAATGAAATATAAAAAAGTCCATTTTGCGGTCAAACTGTACCAGATACGAAACAAGAATCAATTATAAGTTGAAGGGATCAAGAAAATCGATAAAATGTTATTGAAGGTCGGCATGTCGGCATATAGATATAAGGGGGGGGGGGGGGGTCAAGAACATGGGTAAGAATTTATTAAGTGTCGGCATATCGGTATTCGTAAATAAGGGTAAAAGGTCGAGAACATGGGTAAAAAGTTATGGTAATTTAATTTACGGTAAGTCGGCATTCAATAATAAAGGGAAGGGATTGAGAACACTACAAAAATTATCGATTTCAATAACGTATTAGCGATCAATCAGTAGCATTCGGCACTCCAGATTGTAAAATGTTATCTATGAAGACATATATGAAGCAAGAAACAGTAGAATCATTACACTACAATATTGAGGTACCAATAATATGTATATTGCGTGACGAGGGTCGAAAGGCATCGTTGCCCCGGCCCGAGTCATGCATACAATTTTTCTTCATATCGATAATCGGAAATTCGACTTGAGATGCCTGTGAAGCGGGTTGACAAACGCCGCTATTTCCAGTATTTCCAAATGTGGTACGAATTTGAGAAAATTCAACACTATAGTCCGGCGGATAGTGACTATTTTGGAAGTAAATCATTCAAATCATGTCACAAGCAATAATATATTTTTTTCAGCTGTATAAACCCTCAAAAACATTTTGAAGACAAGAGGCATCCTCATGTCATTAAGAACACAACATTTTATTTTCCGTTCAAACTGTGCAAGATACGGAAATATGTTAAGAACCCAAATAATTCATCTCAAAAATATCTATGAATTTATATTATACATACATATATATTTTTTTCTTTGAAAAACAATAAATAAACTTGGTTTTCCACTTTCATCGAATACTATTTGTAAATATTTAATATTATACCAAAAAATGCATTCAAATGACATTATAAAACAAATCAAAATATAAGATACGACAAATTGGTTGAAAATAAAATAATTCACCTTAGAAAGATCTACGAGTTTTGTTTAGACCATTTTTTAATAGGAGGCATATTTTTTTAAATTGTAAAAAACAACATTAACATTAAAAAATTATGAGAATGTGCAAGCACAGCGAGTAGACATTTTTATAACAAGAAAATATCCCAAAAGAAACCACAGAAATATTTTCAACTTCTTCTTTTGAAATTTCTTTTTTACATACATTTTTACGAAAAGTTTATGAATGTGTCTTTTTCAAGTATATCATGTAACTTCTTTATATTTATCACCTTATATTAGTTCACTCACATTGATTCAATTGATCAATGTACACTTCAATGGAATAGGACTTCATATTTGTCACTTTCATTTAGTAAGTATAACATACGTTCATATAAGTTTTTTTAATAGTGCCTGGGTACTAATAATCCTTCATCTCGATTGCATCTCCTCCTAAAAAGATTTCCCATGGTGCCAAACATATTTAAAAATTATCTCTGTTTCTGAAACGAAATGCACTAGGGAAGAAGAAAATGAATAATATAAATGTAATTACCAATTACTTTTTAAAAAAAATGTATCCAGAAAGTAATTCTTGTTAAAAATATTTTTTTAATATGTTATCTAATGCCTTTTGATATAATTATTTGTTATGATAAAATATTTTTACAAATTATATTCATTAAAAGAAAAAAATCTAGTTTATATATTTTTCGCTTGCAAAAATAAAATGGGAAACTATTTATAAGTACAAAAAATTGCTTTTGCATTGGTCATTTGAAAGGATTTACCTTTTCGTAACTGCCGCAGCAGTGGCGTTATCATTCTCTCGGAATACCGATGCTCGAAAATTTCTTTGTATATGATGCTTTCTACGCAAGACCGAAACTCACGTGTATACAGAATATTAGGCTATTGATCACCAGACCAAGTCATTAGACGTAATCGCTAACGGAAGTGACACTGGAAATCCAGCTATTACGTCTAAGGAGATGCCGAAGATTCGTCTTATGAAGATCAAGCTAACATCATGGTTTTTCAATTAGTTCAATCACATACATTTTTTTAAGATGTCTGTATATTAAATATACAAAAATTATTATCTATTTCTACAAGATGCGGTCGAAATTCCGTTTTTAAGGATTTCAAATAATTTGGGATTCTATTTATCAATACACATTAGGAATATGTAAAAAATCATTCCACATTTCACTCGAAAAAATGAATTTCGAAATTATGAAAATAAAAACTTGCTAAGGAACTGGATAAGGTCAACTTGGTTTTTCTTCTCTGAAACACAGAGATTGAAAAAATATATATATATATTCACTACCCTGAAACTTTGTAAATAATGGCCACATAGTTATACTTTTTTGAGTAAATTTTCTATCTTGTAGTGTAGAAATAATTTTATTTTTGGTACTTATCCAGTTGCCATTCTCACTTTCTTAGAAACCTTTATGCTTAGACTCATTGCTATATCGAAAGTATTGATTTTTATATTTGATAGATCTTTTTCAGGTGAATAATTTTCTTTTTGAACGTTGTTTCGTATCCTTCATAGTTTGGCCGTAAAATTGAATTTTTCCATTTTTAATCATATTTTTCGCAACTAAAAAAAACTGTGTATCTGATAAAAAATGGTTTAATGAAAATTTGTAAATATCTTCAAGATGAACAATCTATTGTTGTATGCAGAAGACTCCCTTCTTCAAAATTTGTTGCATGATTCACGTGAAAATAGTCATCGTCCGCTGGACTATAGTGTTTAACAACATTTCCAAGAAACGACAAAAACATTTTTTTTTTTTTTACTTTAAGGTCCCGTTTTTCACAAATTTATCATGATGGATTATTTTCATATCAAGATTTTTCTTTGTTATGTCAGCGTTTCAAAATATATGCGATTCGAGAAGAGTTAGTCAAATTAGATTCTTACAGACCCCTATACTGGAAACCTGTCTTTCAGATGCGTGTGAACTTAGCCCCCCACTTTCAAAATTTCGAATTTTTTTTTAGAGTTCTGACATCCTTTTGAATAGTTCTATAGTTCCTGATAACTTTTAGAAATAGTTCCGGCATATAAATACTCTAAAAATGGCTTTTTCAAAATTGGGGGCTAAGTTCACGTTCCCTCGCACTTTTCGAAAAGTGAAGTTTTTTTTAGAGTTCTGGGTAGATTTAGCATAGTTCTAGAGTTCCTGATACTTATTAAAAATAGTTCCCAAATTGATAGATGGGCTTCTGCTTGCCCAATTAAAATTGGCAAGCAGAAGCCCATCTATCAATTGTTTCTAAGGCGGCTAGTAATCTAGTGATTTTTTCGGCAAAATGAGTTTTAGGAAAAATTAAATTTTGGACAAGTGAATACCAACCATTTTCCTCTGACATCTGAAGTTAAAAAATAAGAAAATTAAAAGAAATTTTGAAATTTTTTTCTAGCTCCTCTATGTTGAAAGCTTTTCTTTCAGTCAGAAATGCAAAATAAAGTGGATGATTTTTTCAAAACAAAGATGAAGTTTGCATCAAGATAGCCTATTAGTGTATAGCAAGGTCGCTAATTACAAAATTCGTACTGAAAATGAAAATTTCTAAATAGCATATACGATATTTCAAACACTTAGAGAAAAATGGAATTCGCACAAGAGTTCGTTATTAGTGGTTTTTGAGGTTGCTGGTTACGAATTTCGCAATAAAAATTTTTAAGTAAAAACAGTACTTGCAAAATGATTGAAAATTAAACAAATTCGATTTCCACAAAACTATGTTATCAAAAATGTTTAGGGTCTTTCATTACTAATTTCATTATAAAAACAAAAATGTTTAATGGCCGATCCAAAATTCACAGAATCCAACAGACAAATAAAGTAGTTTTGTACAAATTGGCTATTAGTGTATTTGAGGTTGCCGAAACTTCTGTCAAGCAGTCAGGTAATTCGTGTGGAAAACATTAGATCCTCTCATGCTGATACTTTTTATTACTTAATTTTAATTTTTCAAACAATTTTTTGATTTTTTACGCAGTTCCTTTTTGACAAGATATTACAAATATTGAATACTCTTTAATCTTTTTGTCCACGTTTTCCATGTAATTTCGAAATGTGAACTCAAGAATCTTCCTTCTGCTACTCTATGTATCTTGAAGAACAAATAAAATGTTCTTATCGGAGACACGTCATAAATGTTAGTATATAAAGCAGCCATTTTTCGATTCTCTGCTCATACGTAATCAAATCAATAAGTTTTCGCTTTTCTAGCGTTCTGTCTATTCAGTAAAAATGATCATCGCTACGGATGTTCTAATTTTTACACTCATTGGTGTCCTTGCTTTCCAATGTAAGTTAAATTTAATACTATAATTAATATTTATGAAAAATATAACACGTATATTCTTGAACATATGTTAGCTGCTTCAGACGCTTCTAGTTTCAATTGTTTATTGTCAAAGCTGTGAAACATGTCAATTATTAGTAAATTTCACACGCTTTAATATCGAATTCTCCTCATTTGAACTACCAAGTTAAGCAGAACTTTTTTCAATTCAATGCATCAAAAATAAAAATTTAAACGCAATTGACAAATATTTTATTTTTAAGAATGTCGATATTTTGAAGTGAGTGTACAATAAATAAAACACATATGCTAAAATTTTGAATAGAAAAATACTTACTTTAACATGATGCAATTGTATTTATTTGAATAGATTTTTTGTTTTATTCGACGAATTATATCTTCCAAGTAATGCACTGGATGTTATTTGTTCGAACGATAGTTATTCAAATAAAATAGATTTATTTATTATTTTTCTAAATATCTCTGAAATGTATATAATAATTTTCTGTTGATAATCCTGTCCAATCATAGATTTGAATGAGTTTTTTTTTTATACCATGAAAAATTATTCACCAGGAAAAAATATTTCTCTTACTCAGAGAAACCTAAATTACTCGATAACCACGAGGGTCAATTATTTTCTTTTAATTCGCATTCATCACTTGAATAAATAAATTTTGAGGGTTTTGAGGTCTCTGATTACAAATTGAGAAATAAAAACTTTTTATTCCAAATGCCAGATTGGAAATGGTTATTAATTTCACCAAAAAATAAGCGATTCCCACAAACGTATGTTTTTAGTGTATTTGACATGAAAATATGGGATTTACGTACAGATTTGTTATTAATGGCCGTGTGTAAAATTAAAAAATGTGCGAGAATTCAAAATCGCAGCGATCACGATTGTCATTTTAAAGCTTCTTTTTTATTAGGACTTGAGATACAATTTCTTCGTTAACATTTGTTTAAGGTAGACATTTTTTCTTCCTTAGACCATTAAACAAAAATTTGTTGTATCTGTCTCGTTTTCTTAGGTTATTGGGACGAAAACTTAATTTGAAATCTGATAGCAAACTTTTGCGTTTCGAAACAGGAGATTTCACATGAAAATAATTAAAAGTTGTGCAAATTTTTATGTGTATCATGATTGTTTAAAAATTGAGATGGATATTTACAATAGCTTGATAAATGAAACAAGTTTAGTTCTCAGAAAATGTATACAAATTATTCAGAATTGAAAATCGTAACTGAGAAAGCGCAAAAGAATATAATTTATTTGTCTTTTTACACAAGCAATTGTAGGCTAGTAAAATTTGGTATTAAGATTTTGGCCAAGTTACAGGATTTTGCCCCAATCGTGCAAAATTGCGGCCGGGAGCAAGCGAATTCCCAAAAGAAATTTTCACCTCGTAAATAAGAACCTTTTTCTAGTACATACACAGTAAACCCCAAGAATAAATTTTATCTTAAAATTGGATAAAAACGCTGCAGCACGTTTATCTACTCAAAGATAAAATTTATCTGATGAAAGATAAAATTTATCTGGCGAAAGATAAAATTTATCTGGCGAAAGGTAAACACGTAAATCCTTAAAACTAATTCCTTGATCACAAAATAGACGTATGAAGTGAAACGTAAAATAATTATTTGATTTTTATTCCAAAACAATAAATCATGTCAAATAAGCGCGCCCAAGGTAACCAATCCAGTTGTTAACGCGACGCATGCGCAATACGAAAAGATCCCAAAATTGAGAGCATGGTTCTAAACCCTGGCCGGTTAGAGCTTCTGCGATCAGAGGACAATGACACTAGCCAAGTTCAGTCCTTTACTTCTGTTCGACAAACCTTTAGTTTCTGTCGACTCTGATGAAGACTTTTAAATTTGTAAACAAACACTGTAAGCTAACCTAAGAGCAGCCTATATATCGCGTAAGGGTAGATTAATGGTTTTTCGGTTTGAATAATTTGAATAAAGTGTTGTTCGTAATCAGGGGAAATAGTTTTTTAAAAAACCCGCCAAGAGTTCAGTAAGTCAGCCCTATTGATAAGACCCTTGTGTAATTTTCAGAGGTGATTTAACCAATAAATGCCGCCAGGATTTTCAAATTTCTTGAGGAAATACTCGAGTCAGGCAGTTGATCCTTGAGGATTTAAGTGAACATAACCGTCCTTTCCAGTTTTTATAGACCCACCGGAAATTTTGGATCTACGCCCACCGAATTTCGGTAAACCTAGCCGCTCTTTTCAGTTTTCATAGGCTGACGCATTTGACATACATTTCTTCGTGAGAAAAAATTTATCGTCCGTAAGATAAATTTTATCTTTCGCCATCTAAATTTTATCTTCCGTCAGATAAATTTTATCTTTGACTAGATAAACGTGCTGCAGCGTTTTTATCCAATTTTAAGATAGAATTTATTCTTGGGGTTTACTGTGTATTCAACCTCATTGGCAGATGTTTTTAAAGATTATTAGAAGTTCTGGCTATTATGGCTTAGAAAATGTTTGTGAACCTTAATTTTTCTTTCGAAATCAGATGCAGGTGGTACTCCAGATCATCTGCCTCCAAAGCGCATTTCTGTAAACATGTGGGGTGGCGCTTTTTATGATGGTACGATCTTGGAAGGAAAGTCTCGTCAACACGTCGAAGGAAGATCTTCCCTTTACGATGAAAATACCCGCTTCTTACCCCCGTGGATTCGCTCTGATGATAATCCTGAGCGGAAAATGTATGCATATATATTGTTGCAAAGTGGAAATCATTTTGGAACAGTTCTAGAGCCGCCAAATCCTGAGACTTATGTGCCTTATCGTCCAAGATATGCTGAAATACATATATTGCATAATGGAACTGCCCAATATTTTACAAGTAGACCTTTCTTTATGCACGATATCCGTAGAGTACCGCCCCCCGTGAATGGTAACCCACCGGAAAGCTGCGTTTATGTGAAAATGGCAAACGGTGATGTCTATAAGGCAATTTTGAAGACATATCCTCAGATAGAGAAACAACACGCCCTAGAAGAACAGAAAGATGCCAGTGCTTCCCATCCAGCTAAAAAAATGAGGACAGAATGATTCTATCGATCAGGACTCTTGATATCCTTGGATCACGATTAATTTAAATAAGGACTAATAATTTTGAATTCAAAGCGTTTGAAATGTTAATAAAAATATTCATTGATTTTGAACCGAAAACATTCTAAATTAAGCAATTTCAGACACGTTGAATCGTGTGTGTTGTGATTTTTCGTATTTTTATTGTATTGCAAATTTTGGCGGAAATAGATTGAGTGTTTTTGGACATGGATATCATAATTTTCTGAAGAAAATTAGCCTTGAACAGCGTATTATTATCAATGCTCGAGGATTCGGGCATCAAAAGCAGAGGACTGCGATGTAAAATCCTTCTAGATTTTACAGAAATTGGCATGCTTTACAGATATATGTTATGCCTAATATTCGATTTCAAATCATTTCATTTTCAGGCAGTCATCTTGAAATGTTGCAATTTAAATTTCTTTCGAGTTCATCACACGGAGAGAAATATATATTAAAGTAGACTATTTAGATATTGCTAGTTAATAACTTAGAGATGTAATTATGGTACAGAAGCCTAGATATCGAAATATATCACCCGTAGATATTAAAAAGAAGATTTTACTTGAAAATATCCAAGATATTGAACGGCAGAATCTCATATTCAACCAATATATTTCAATTGTGCAAAAATTACACTGTGAAAATGTTCTTGAGGAATTTTCCCCAGAGTTGTGGTGACGCTGATTTCCACACATTTTGTCGAATTTCCCAAAAAGTTTAGTGGGGAAAATTCCCACAGAATGTGTGTGGAATATTAAACAAAAACTAATAAATTTTCCCCAAGATTTGATGGGGAAAATTTCCTATGCTATTGTGTAATAATTACTAACATTTCGGGAATTTTCCCGGCCTTTAGGTAAGGAAAATTTCCCAAAATCTATGGCACATTTCTCAAAACTTTGTGAATATTGATACTGATTATTTAGGGAAAACTGGCCAAACTCTTTTGAATATTAACCAAAAACATGAGAATTTTCTCGAAGATTTGATAGAAGAGATTCGCTCCGCTATTGTGTAATAGCTTGGAGTTTCGAAAATTTTTCAAAATTTGTGGAATACTAATTAAAAAAGCAAGGGTGAAATCGACCGTAGCAATAGAAGAGCCTCGCCCTGAAGGAAACACCTTGTTGATCACCACGGTTAGAGTTCGAAAATTCTCGGTAATTTAAATTTGTAGAAGGTAACGGAGAACGTTACCGTATATTACCGAGAATAGGAGAATTGATCGAGAATTTACGAGAACGTTCATTTTTAACTTTTATTTTTTAATTGAAATAACGTTCATATTCAAAAAAATTACACCTAAATAGCAATAAACATTAGAACCGTATTTTATAAAATAGGATTTTATTCATTGATACCGTAAATTCTTTCAAACATTTATAAACATTATAAACTTTAGTGTAGAGCAAGTTGAGAAAAATCAGTATTATTATTAGTCTTAATTATTACTGAGATTAAGTTTAGTCAGTCTGATTGTAATTCCTAAATGTTCCTACTATCATATTATTAATATTAAATATAAATTATAACATTAAATAGCATTGCCTTCACTTACAAGTATACATCGCTACATGAGAACGACATCATTTATTTGTTCCTTTTCCAACATTGTTTTGACTGTTTGAGGGCACTTTAAACACTTCTCTTCTAAATGCATTCTTTGGCGTGTAGCATTTCTCACGCAAAATTCACTGCAATAGTAGCATTTGTAACTACACTAGAGTCCCTCTATAGCATTTCCCTCTATAACAAACAAGGCGGTCCAAGGGGACGAGAGGGAGGCGTCTGTAAGGTGAGCGGAGTTGCGATGTTTACGGTTCGGCGCTACAAGAAGCCACAAGCAAGCAGGGGAAGAAGAACGGTTCTGAGAGTCCCTCTATAGCATCTTTTGTTGATTAAGGGTACCCCCGAGGCAGCTTCTATAGAGGGACTCTAGTGTAATTCTATCATCCTTATGAACGCTTTTTTGGAAGAAATTCCATAAAACACTTTTTTCCTTTGGCATATTTCACTTTTTGTATTGCCTGCACAGTATGCTGCCGAATGCTACATGTTCAAACATGAAATATGATGAAATACGTTTAAAACGATTGTTTCTCTGATATCTCTGATATTTTCATTAATTTCTTTTTTCTTACCACTCAATGCTACCAATCGTTAATAACTTGAAAAATATTCACTAAGTTACTGAAAATCAACACAGGTGTGTCCAATTTTTATTTATTTTGGTGACAAATTTAAATTCTCGTAAATTCTCAAGGGAAAAATCGCTCGAGAACTTACCGGTAACTTACCGGTAACGTTCTCGTCGTTCCTGACGTAAGTTACCGTCTTTCGAACTCTAACCACGGTTGCCTCTTCGTCAGAGGAAAGTATGCTTTGCTTCGCGTCGACTGCTCTGTCGAAAACTCGAAACGTGATTTCTTTTGCGAGAGAGGAGGCATGTCGCGCCCTGACGATTTTTCTCCCGAACTACCTGCTCAGAGTGGCAAGAAACTGTATCGTGGTCAGGGTTGGTCGGTTACGCGGAACTCGAGTATTTTCTACGTATAATACGTTTTAAAAATCATCAGTGTTGACAAGTACATAATCTCAGTTTTGAAATATAATAATTATTAATAATACTGTTGAATGCGATATAGCAATTGAAAATAATAATGATGCCTGGTCTCGAAAGAAATACCCAGCATCATAATGCAATTACATTGAAGGATTTTTTCTTTGAGCGGAAGAAGCAAGTAAGGACAGAAAACTTACGCAAAGTGTCTTCTGCGATGAAATGTTAAAAAATGCTAGTTTCAAACGTCTAGAGAGCCACAGGTATGTGAACAATTGTTGATTCTTTCGATAATAATTATGATGAATTATATTGAATAATATAATATATGTAATTATGCAGGGTCTCCCTAATTATAACCTCAAACTGCTGGAACATTTATTAAAAAATTCCAGGATTTTTTAAATATTGGCATTTCGCGCGAGATTCACGAACGAACATGGCGATCACGATCCACAAGAAAAATAGGTTATGAGTCGTATTTTTCGATATGGACGCATGCGCACTGAAAGTTTCCATTTGGACGTAATATACGTCAAATCACGTAGAAAACTAGAGAGGTAATATACGTGGTAATATACGCGTAAAAAACCACATATAATACGTGGAGTATTATACGTTACCAACCCTGATCGTGGTGCATAGTATACTACTAGTATACTACTCTTAACTAATGATTTGAAAATTTTTTTCATTCTAGTATCAACTAACTGAATGGGCAGGCTTTATTTCCATATTTCAAACCTTTCAGGTTAATTTAAAAATGACCATCTAGATATGAGTTTAGAGTTTTCTGACTCCGTGCGGGCATTCGCCTACATCTTTATATATCTTTATGTATCTAGATCTGTATTTTCTTCAAATTTCATACAAAGGTATAATAATTTATAATTGTTTTTACAAATTTGTTATTTTCTGAAAAATACTATAAAAAAGTAGTATTACGTTCTTTTTTTTTGTAGATGCTTTCTATGCCGGACTGTTGAAAAATGTACAATTTTCTGTAATCTTCTATAGAAATGGCGGAAAGAAATCTTTGGAAGAACTATAACTTTAATAAATCTTTTCTTCAAGAAAATGTGTAAAAATGTTTCAAATATTGTACTAGTTTATGAAACATTTTAGGGAAAAATATCTTCATAAACATTCGGTGAAACTTATAGAATTTTTAGAAAATTTACCTAATGTACGTGGGAAAATCAAACAATATCTTTGAAACGATTCGCTAAATTCAGTAGAAATCATTCAATTCCCCAAATTATAGGGAATATTCCCAAAAATTTGTATAAATTATCAAAACTTTAGGGAAATTTCCCCACAAATTGTAGGTATTATCTAATTTCCTAAATTTTATGGAATCTTCCCTAATTTTTTAGTGAATTGTAAGAACTTTTAGGGAAAAATGATTTTCCCCAACAAAAATGTCTTTCCCCACAAAATATTGGAGAAAATTCCGGAAATTTTTTTGTGTTTATTGAAATATAACAATTTTATAAGAAATGTATTGAAATTGTATCAGTTCTAAATCAACGCGCTCAAAGTTTGAAATGAGATATTCTGACATTTTTTTATTTTGAGATCTATTGATTAGAAATTTGCAATTTCAAACACTGTCAAATAATTCAGCTTCAAACTCTGTTATTTAGAGTGATACAACTTCAGTTTTTTTTACTTCATTCGAAATATTTTCAATTCAAAATCATTTGATTATTTATCATGATCGTTTAATTATGATAAATTGTTTTGAATGTCTGTCTGAAATATGTCAATTGAGGGTATCTATAAACATATATTAACTAATTTCGTTCATGTCCATGATGACATTTCTACCTGTCATCTTTTGTATCAGATTTATTTGGTTTAGGTATTTTGCTGAAATTCGAAAATTGAACTACCTTCTCAAAAAATTCATCTTTTCAAGTTACGTAACTTTATTTGAAAATTCCTGGGTGGTTGCTTGGTAATATTTCTTTTTATAATTTAACAATTTGATTATAAATTGATTTTTGTTGTGTTTTATTCGTGTATTAGGTAGAAAATAAACTATTATTTTGTTAATACATTCAACTATTTGATTACAAAAATCAATACAATTTTTGCAAAATTCTTGTCATTTGGGAGAAAATTAATTTTCTTCGTTCAAAATTCAAGTATTAGTTTGAAAATGTACATATTTTAATGAAACGGGAGGCGAAGGGGCCAAATCCCACATACCCGAAGAAGGTGATAAAAAAGTGAAATTTTCCAAAGAACTATGGATATTCAAGGAAAATAAATTTCAATTATGGCCTTGAGTTACTGATTAATGAAGATTAAAATAGGAAATCCTTGGGTAGAAATCTATACATATGTCACGTTACGTTTGCCTGTGTTTTAATATTTACTTCACTTAAGAATCATTTGAAGTCAGCGAAACTAATGTACAAGAAAAGCAAAATGAATGATAATCATTTTTTTGAAATAATAGAAGGCAAGCTCAAATCGTCATCTATTAAAAATAAAGGTAAGTCTTATTATGCCTTTTTTACAATCAAAAGTTTTGTAATTACTTTGCTAAAACGTGTAAAATCTATTTTTCAAAATGTTCAATTTTTTTGGATATTCCTAATTTTAGTAAGAGTTTATAAGCAATCAACATATTGCCGTATTCACAAAATTATTTTATTTATAAAAATACAATGTTTGAGGGTATTTCTTTCTAAAATAACCTATATACACATAGCAACTTTACTTTCAAGATGAAATATAATTTACTGAATGCTTTGACGAACACGATACTTTTTTTCGCGTGAACAATAAGGTCATATAATATATAGAGACTTGAAGAAATAAATGTATTTATTGTTGTCAAGCAAAGCGAAAAATTGTGATACGAATAACTTTGCATACATTTTTTCACAAAGCAGGAAAGGACTTACGAAAATCCGCCATACAGTGAATAATGAACCTTCAGTAGACAATAAATAATTCTAAGCAACAGCGTGTCATTTAAATAAATAACACGAGAATTCTAGATCAATATACAAATTCTATACCCCCTACCTCACATTACTCCTTTCCTCAGCGATCGAGTTTTTAATGAATAATTTATCAAAAGTCGCAGCTTCGCTTATAATGCAATATACTTTCCATCCAGGAAATGATGAAGAAAATTATTTATGGTGTGGTATCAATTTTAGAAAATTAAACTAGGCATGGAACAGGTAGGCGTGTGAACGTTTGAAATTGTTTTGTTCTGCGTGGAAGGAGGGGGGAAAGGAGATCGTAGAGTCAATAGTCGTTGAGTTGTTGAACTGACTGGCTTTATTTTGTTGAACTACAATACACTGCACTACACTACTACACGCGCACCGTTCAACCGCACGTCCCTTCTGGTCGAAGCATGAAGAATAAATGGACTGACTCGATGCGCGGCAGTCGATGAGAGGGGCCTCGACGGCCCTCAGGTGGCGCCCTCTACTGGAGACGAGCCAAAACCGAACATACCGCTCGCCTCGTTCCTTGAACGACTATCTGCTAGCCGCCCGCCGTAAGGTCGAATTGCCATGCTCCGAATCGACTGAAGTAGCTTCCAGTGGTTGCTCCGACATCTCTGAAGGCTCTTGGTAGCGAAGCATGCCAAGACGAAATCGCTCGCGTTTATCAACTCTCACTTATTCACTCTGACTGGACGGTCATGAAAGGCACCTTTTAGTGCGTGGGCCCCATGCCGCTTAGCAACCTCGGCTTATGCCGTGTTAAACTCAAAGGAAACCGACAAAAACCTTTGAGAGAGTTGCCAGTCTATTTACTTCAAATACAAACTTTAACCTTGGATTTCGTATTAGAGTGACGGGCACGATCCAACCGCAAGGATCAAACAATCTAGCAGTGGTGGCGAAAATGGTGCGTTTCGTAAAATTATGCGAGTCAATCTCGGGTGGAGTCAGACGGAACCAATCATTCTGCGAAGACGGTCTTGTTCGGGTAAATCTGCTAGTAGCTCCGGTCGATTGGCGATCCATTTGCGGAGAGGAAATCCGCTGATAAGCTGCTCCTCCCTGGCGGACCGGCCGAACGCAAACATTACGCTACAGCGTAACGGTAAAGTAATGCTAAAGTAATGGTAAAGTAATATGGCATTATAATTAATAAAAGAAACAAAATTAATATGTAAACTGTTGCAATTATAATAAAACGTTGAAATTTACGTTCAACGGTCATACCGCAATTGCAACAAGTTGCTTTTGCAGCATTAAAAAATAAAAAAACATAGTGACCGTCATTGCAGTTGAGCCCCTGCATATTGGCAACCCGCTAACGTGGCTTTAAGTGGGTTGCCAGTCTGCAGGGACCCGACTTGAATGACAGCCACTTTGTTTTTTTATTTTTAACGCTGAGAAGGCAACTTGTTGCAATTACGGCATGACCATTCAATGTAAATTTTAAAGTTTTATTATAATTGCAAGAATTTACACATTAATTTTGTTTCCTTTATTAATTATAATGCCATATTACTTTAGCATTACTTTACCGTTACGCTGTAGCGTAATGTTTGCGTTCGGCCGGTCCGCCAGGGCTGTAGCAGCTTCGCTTCATGAAGGTCGAAGGATCCCGTCAATAGGTCGTCGACAAAGCGATCTTTCAAAAGAACTTGGCAGAACTCACAGCTGACTGTCGGTAGTGAACGACTGGGTCATTCTGACGGGCACTCAATACAATGCGTTGCAGATCGATGTCTTGTTCGTTCAACGGAATCTGCCGATACATCATGCAGATTTCGGCGCCGCAAGCACGTTTGTGGCCTCTCCATCGCAGAACAAAACAGAAATTATTATGGAAGATATTTTTTATATTTTCTTTTCATTATATTCAGTGCAAGCATAATTAAGTTGAAATGAGCTGAATTTTAGTTCCATTTTTCTGATATAAATATTTGAAGAATAAGAAAATTCACTATAAAAATTGAGATTAAATATTATTGGTTTCAGAATGATTATAAATTAAAAAATGCTATTTTCCATAAATCCAAAATGTCACAGACTTTAACTACAGCAGTAATAGTATTTTCCTAGTAGTTGGCTATTAGTGCCGTTTTTGAGTTTGCTGAAACTTCTTTTAAGCAATCACGTGATTCTACGAAAAAAATTATATCTTTTCATGCTGACATTTCTTATTACTAAATCTTCATTTTTGGAGCGATTGTTCATTTCTTGAGACAATTTCTTCCGATAAAATCCTGAAAATATGAAGAACTCTTTGAGGGGAACCGAAAATCAATATAGGGTATAACTTTCTTCTCTTATATAATGCTGGATAGTTCCGCTTTTTCTGAACTTTTTATCTATTTGTCCACTTTTCGCTGAAGTTACTTTAGCGACAAGTATTTGTCCAGAAATTGGAATTTGAGGTCAAAATTGTCGAAAGTAAAATGGCGAACGCGAAAAACAAAATATTTGGCACGGAATGGGAAACCAAATTTGAAAAACTGAATTTTTTCAATTACCACCTCGTTGAATTTGTATCTTAATAGGAATCACAGCGGAGCAGCGTGAATATTTTTTGAGATCATGTTTTTTAATAAACTTTTGGTTTGCTGAAAAGTGTTAACAAAAAAACTTTGGGGCTACTAAGATAATACTTCATGCATTAATAAAATACGTGTATTGAAACTTTATCATACAAAACTCCAGCAACTTCATCTCGCAGTTGCAACCAAGCATAAGATTTGACGTTTCGACACGTCTCGCGCAAGTATGGGAGCAGGCCATCTTTCGGGCCCTCTCAAAGACCACGTGTATAAGACAGAGCCCAATTCTTCTGGCTTTCGATGCAGAGATCAATTGTTCATAGAATGCGATATTTGGTTTTACGAACAAAAATATTAATTTTTTAATTTTGGTCAGCTTTTCCTGCTATTCTGACCATTGTGCAGCGGGGAGGCTAAAAGCACCTCATCTCTGGTATATCTTTCGACCAGCTTCTCCAACGTCTTCAGGATCAAAGTCGTGAAGCTGATCGGCCAGAAGTCTTTTGCAGCAGTGTAACCCTCATTACCAGGTTTGGGAATGTAGGACACTACCATCCTTCCATGCCGATGGCACGTGTTTTAGAGCAACGCTTGCCCTAAATAATTTCGTCATAGAGTGCTGTTCCACCGATCAAGCTTCAGCAGCGTGGCGTCGTGTCGCTTATATACTTGAGTGGCGTGGCGTATCCAGTGGCTTAGAGGTGGAGGGGATACATAGGCTGCAAAGAGAAGGCGGATACCGCTTTCGGACACCTCGCTTACTCCTGTGTATCCCCTCTACCTCCAAGGCGTGAAATAGGTCACGCCACTCATGTATAAGCGACGCCACGCAGCCGAAGCTTGGTCAGTGGAATTACAATCAGTGGAGGGACGACAAAATCCATGCCTTTTTGTAAAAGCGCTTGATAGACGCCATCCGCCTTTGGAGATTAAAAGGGACCGAAGGAGCCTACGGCCCATTCCACCATTTGGATGTCAATGACCTTGGCGGCGAAATTCCAATCGGCTTTCTTCAACCATTGGCCCTAGCAGTTTTAAAAAGATTTCAAGGGATTTCTAGTTAACTCAGCGTTTTCAATGGGGTTTCTGTAAAATGTTAATTTGAACAATGAGAAACAAATATTAAAGTAATCATGAAAAATAAAATTTCTACATTATTTTGCAATGTCCGAATAAGCAGTGCCAGGCCAAGGTACATCAATAAATATGAGATGCATATGATAAAATAGAGTTGAACCTAATGTAAAAGAGTTCGCACTCTGGACAAAATCGAGTGCGAAACACGAGATACGTGATGAGAATGTGTTCGTTGAAGCCGAAGGAGCTATATCAAAAGAGCATCCACAATCAACAAATTATTATTATTATTAAATTAATTATTATATACTTGTTCATTATATTTTTATATACTTATGTATTATAATAAATTAATTATTTATTAATTATTGAATTGATTAAATTATTATTATTGAATACCAGACCAAAGCAAATGTCATATCACAATTCTAAAATTTAATCACTCTGAAGGTTTTGTGTACAATCAATGTGCAAATATTGAAATTATCGAATTTTGAGCTAAAGAATCTTCCTTCTTCTACTCTATGTGTCTTGAAGATTAAAATATAAAGTTCTTATCGGAGAGACGTGATGAATGTTTGTATATATATAATATATATATATAGCAGCCATTTTTCAAATCGCTTCCTACACGTAATATAAAAAGTTAGTTTTTGCTCTTTCAGTATTTTGTCTATTCAACTGATATCCTGATTTACTGATATCCTGATTGCTACATTCGCTAGTGTTCTGTATTTTCAACGTAAGTTTAATTTATTACTATTATTCTTATTTATGAAAAATATGACACATATGTTCTCAAACATATGTTAACTTTTCCAGACGCTTCTAGTTTTATTATTTTATTCTTAAAGTTGTTAAACATCTGATATAATACTAAATTGCACAAGCTTTAATATCAAATTCTGCTCATTTGATTTACAAAGTTAAGCATAATATTTATCGATTCGATGCATAAAAAATACAAATGGAAACGCATTTAAAAACAATTGAAACGAATTTAAAAAATATTTTATTTCTAGGAATGTCGATACACTGAAGTGAGTGTAGAATAATTAAAAAACATATGCCAAGATGTTGAATAGAAAAATACTTACTTCAACGAAATGCAAATGTATTTATTCTAATAAAGCATTTTCTTTGTTTGACCAAATATATCTTTGAAGTATTGATCTGGAGGTTGTGTCTTTAAACGATAGTTATTTCAATAAAATAGATTTATGGCTTATTTCATTGAACATATTTTAAATGTACATAAATATTTTCTTGTGATAGTGGTGCCAAATCATAGTTTCTTTTTACATAACAGATTAAGAATGGTTATTAATTTTACCAAAAACTGATTGATTCCCACAAACATATGTCTTCAGTACATTTGATCAGCAAATATGTGAATTTCGTACAGATTTATTATTAGTGGCCGTATGTAGCATTTAACATTATGCGAGAATTCAAAATAACAGCTATCTTCTCAGATGACGCAAATGAAGTATTTGTCCTTTCAATATAGATGCAAAAAATTGCTATTTTCAAGCTTCTTTACTTATCATGAGTGGTTCGAAAATATTGAAGATTAGGAAATTTCGTTTTTTCAGATGATTCTGTTGAAAGCTTCTTCATTGATCCGAATTTTTTCGAGATTAGCACAAATTGAAAGCCTTCACGTGTGGATATGCATTACAAAATAACTTTTTTGCGATCGCATATAGTAATGTTTTCTTTCTTACTCTGTAATAACCTTTTCTTTTAAGATTGTCATACAAATTTGCTCCAAATACAATTTTTCTGTGTTATTGTGTTTCTTTGTTAACAATTGTTTAATGTAAACATTTTCTCTCCCTTATACTATTTTGCAAAAAGTATTTCTATCTATCTTATTTTCTCGTGTTCTTAGGACGAAAAGTTAATTCGATACTTGATAGAAAACTTTGGCCTTTCGAAGCAGGAAATTTTACATGAAAAGAATTGAAAGTTTTGTCAATTTTTATATGTATCATGATCTTTTGAGAATTGTGATGAATATTTGTAATTGCTTGATACATGAAACAAGTTTAGTTCTCAGAAAATGTATAGAAATTTTTCAGAATTGAAAAACGCAAAGGAATACAATTCGTTTGCCTTTTAAGCCAGCTGATGTTGTATGAGCATTTTTTATGCACGCGAGTTCCCGAAAGAAATTTTCAGCGTGTAAATAAGGAACATTTTCCTAGTACATATTCAACATTCTTGGTAGATGTTTTTGAACATTATTAAAAGTTCCAGCCATTAGGGTGGAGAAAATTTTTATGAACGTAAATTTTTTCTTTCGAAATTAGATGCATTCGGTTCTCCAGATCGTTTGCCTCCGAAGCGCATTTCTGTAAACATGTGGGGTGGCGCTTTTTATGATGGTACGATCATGGAGGGAATGTCTCGTGAAGAAGTAGAGGGAAGATCTTCCCTTTACGATGAAAATGCCCGGTTCTTACCCCTGTGGATTCGCTCTGATGATAATTCTGAGCGGGAAATTTATGCATATATATTGTTGCAAACTGGAAATCATTTTGGAGCAGTTCTAGAGCGGCCGAATCCTGAGACTTATGTGCCTTATCGTCCAAGATATGCTGAAATACATATATTGCATAATGGAACTGCCCAATATTTTACAAGTAGACCTTTCTTTATGCACGATATCCGTAGAGTACCGCCCACCGTGAATGCTAACCCATCGGAAAGCTGCGTTTATGTGAAAATGGCAAACGGTGATGTCTATAAGGCAATTTTAAAGACTTATCATCCGATAGAGACGCAACTTACCCTAAAAGAACAGAAAGATGCCAGTGCTTCCCATCCAGCTAAAAAAATTAGGACAGAATGATTCTATCGATCAGGAATCTAGATGTCCTTGGAATATTTCGTGGATATCTCAAGATATTTTAAGGACATCCGGCTCACCATCTGGCAACATAAATTTTATTTCTTTCCATTAAAAATATGAATATAATTTCTTATCATAATTAATTTAAGTACGGATTAATAATTTCGAATTGAAAGCGTTTGTAATTTTAATGAAAATATTAATTGATTTTCAATCGAAAACGTTCCAAATTAAGCAATATCAGATTAGGTGAGATTAAAAAAAAAAAATCAAAAGAAGTAAGATTGCAAACATTTTCAACAGTGCAGATATTTTAAAATTTTTCAATTTTGAGATCTTCTGATTAGGAATTTCCAGTTTCAAGCACTGTAAAACTATTAAGTGTCAAACTCTCTTATTTAGAAGTGATACAAGTTCAATTTCTTCTTATTTCATTCAAAACGTTTTCAATTAAAAATCATTCAATCATTTAATTATTTCCGTTTTCCGCAAAAAAACTTGTAAATGCGTGATTTTTGTAAACGTCATGTATGCTATTTACGAAATACACCATTTTTCTTACTCTATGAATAATAACACAGAAAAGCCAAAATGTAATCTTTACAGCGATTTCTGAGTAATTTTTACCTGCATCAATTTTATTTAATCTTGTTTTGTTTCGATGCGAAAAAGTTAACTTTATCTACTTCAAAATTACCCGCAACAAAAATTCACTTGTGTTTATCCTGTGAAGCAATCAGAAATTAGTATTCTTCACCATCGAAATATTAAATATTTTGACTAATCAATTGAAATTTTCGTTTTTCATCGTTACTGGCTTGCATTTTTAATTTATTTTAGTAGTTTAATGTAGTAGAATTTCATTAGTTATTTGTGAAACTTTACCAGCAATTTCGATTCTAAATGATGAATTGGAAACTTTGTTTCATGTCTTTGAGAAAAGAACTGTCTTAGTTCGGTCTCCGTAATGCAAAAATAAACATTTCTTCTACTTTTCTATATTTTTCACTGAAATTGTCAATAAGAACGTATCATTTTTTGGAATACGTCAGAAATACCTTTAAAAAATAATTTTTCTTGTATTTTAAGATTTAAAGGGTGATAATGAAAAAATATATCATACGTCGGGTATCATTAGGATTCATTTTTTACTGGACTTAAGAATCTTTAAACTTATCTAAAATAATGTAAAAAATGATATAAATGATAATACACATTTTTTTTCATTGGTAAGAGGCTTGGCTAATTGTTCTGAATTTAGAACAACGTTAAATAAATTAAGCAAATAATGCTCCCAGGTTGTCGAAAGGTTTTTTAAAATTTCGTTCGTGACTTTATCTTCCACTGGAGCCTTATTATTTTTGCAACTTTCAAGGCAACTGCTCAATTCGTCTAGTGTGAAATCTTTATCAAAATATGGGTGTAAGGCAGTTATGTAAGAGACTTGCGACGGCGCTCTAGTGGGATATACATTGAATTCGTTCATTGTCTAGATTGTAAACATTACAGTAAGCGCTGACGTCCCAGAAGAAGATACTCCGGAGGTAGAGATCCTCTCGAGAAGGTGAATAAATGGACATATTCTGGATATTTTCTGCAGACTCATTGACTTCTGTATTTTGGATTGTTGAATTAATTTGGTAATTGTAGGCCCTCTGGTTGTTACTAGCACTCCCGCTTCGAATGTGTTATTGAATCGTGACCAGTCCTCCTGTGAAACCTATTAGGACAGGTCTATTGCGATCTAAGTTTGGTGTTCCCATTCTTCGTAATTGGTCAACGACATGTATGTCAATTGCGACTCCTCCTTCGAGTACACAGACCTTACCCTCGCATGCGGGGCTCTGCGGGGGTGGACCTTTATTTCCCTAGCTACACGTGGGAATTAAAATGGAGCATAAAGTAAATATAAACCGAAGTGTATGTGAGGAGTTGGAAGGAGATTAAGATTTCGTAGAAGAGCTGGACGCCAGTGAAGCTTCGTTTGCCAGGCAGGACCAAAGGAATGCGGAGAAAAATATGGAGGATGCTCGGAGGATCTACGTTCAATTGGGCAGGATGCAGGACTTTTGCTCCACGAAGAGAAATATGTTCATGCCTATCAGGGATGGACTGAAGGAGGCTCAGGCATTGACCATACGCTCTGCCGAACTCTCCTACCAAGAAGCGATTAAACATGTTGAAGAGGAGGTCGACAAAAAGCACCTGAATAAGGCGAAGGGTGATAAAGACACGAGCCACAGTGGGACTCAAACAGAAGAAGCCGTGGAGGCTCCCAACACCCAACCTGGGAAGCTTGAAAGGGAGCTTTCAACGAGTCCCGTTGAGGCAAACCTTATAAAACAGAGGGCGAAGAAACCGAGGACTCGCACTACCATCGCGGCGTCCTCGACTCTAAAGGAGGAGGATGAGGAAGGGATCGCTTCTACACCCGTAACCATGAAGAAAAAGAAGGAGCCGAAGAGGAGAGCTCGACCCAAAGCAGTTCTCATAAAAACGGCTATGCCGAGGTCCTCAAGGACCTCAAGCAAAAGGTGAAGCCTGATGACCTTTGCGCAAAAATCAAGGGAGTCAGGCAAACAAGAAACGGAGAGGTCCTTGTGGAGCTCAGACATAGTACAGAGGGCAGAGCCGAATTTTCGGCTGCTGTTAGGGAGGCGGTTGGGGTGGGGGATATCGTGCGCGAGCTCGTGCCCCGTACCGAGATCGAGGTCTTGGACCTCGATCCAACAACGGAAGCCGGTGAAGTCGAAGCGGCTGTGAGAAGCCACTTCGGTAACGAGGGTGCTGGAGAGGTGAAGGTCAGCCTCGCGAGAAGACCCTTCAGAGGCAATCTGAAGGCTTTCGTCGAGCTGGCCGAGGCACTGGCCGCGAGGTTAGTACGCACAGGACACCCGAAGGTGGGGTGGGTGTCCTGTTGTGTACACAAAAAAACGGAAAAGGTTCGGTGCTACCGTTGCCTAGGCTTCGGCCATATGGCAGTCGGTTGCGAAGGCTGAGACCGTACGAGGGCCTGCTGGAGATGTGACAAGAAGGACCATAGGGCTGCGGCGTGCGAAAGTACTCCGCAGTGCTACCTCTGCGTCACAAACGAAGAGAAGCCCCGGACAGACCATCGGCCCGGGACAATGAGGTGCAGGGCGTTCCGTGAGGCAATTTCGGCGAGGAAGCCTCAAGGACGCGCTGCCTAGAAGAAAAGTACACAACCAGGATGCCGAAGGCCGACGAGCCCGTTGTGTGGTACCACCACACTACTGAGGACGATGCGTGCATCCTGGTTGGATGACGATTGGAAGGTGAGTTTAGTGGGCATTACCGTTTTTAGGTCGAGTCCCATACTCAGTGCGTAAATGCATTCTCACCTCCTCTACAAAAAAAAAATCTTCCTTCTAGGAAATTTTTAATGGTATTGAAGAGAGAGATTCGTGTTTCCTTAATGGTTTCGGGCAGATCATAAATGACAGCATTATTCCTCCTCTTGACATGTTCGATGGACTTGCTTTGTCTGGAAACTTGCTCACAAAGTACATCGCATACTTTCTTCGTTTGCTTGAATTGTTTTAACGTGCTCTTCCATCCATTTTTTATCATATTTTCGCTTTCCTTTTTTATGTTAGCCTAGAGATCATGTAGGCTTTTAGCAAGCGTGTCCTCAGTTATGTGTTTGCCCATCATTTTCCTTTGCTTACGCCATTGAGTGCTTAAGGAATTTCGGAAAATTGGTTGATTATGACACGCACACGTAATACCTATACGCACACCACCTCTAACTTGATAACAGCATATACTGCGACTACACAAACGGAGGGACACACGAAATTGTGTGAGTCATTAGAATCTTCATTGCACGAGCAAAACTCATTTAACTTCAATAAATCCTGTTCCACTCAATACATTTTTTAACGAGATATTTAATTTTAAAGAGCATAAAAAATGGATGCAAAGTACTAAAAAAACACAGATTTTGAAATATTTTAAGGGATTTTCAAGTAACTCAACGTTTTGAATAGGGTTTCACGAGATTATCTATAATATCCATGGAATATGAAGGATTTCAAGGAACTGGAACATTGGCAATTGAAAGTTCTACAATCACGAAGATTTAAAATTAAAAATTTTGCAAATGAAGAATCACAAATTATTCTATTTTTAGTATCCATACTCTGAAGCTCTGCAATTTATATCGTTTTCTTGGAATAGTTCAATGTTGACAATTTACAATTAAAAATTCGGTAATTGTAACGATTTGCAATGTAAAATTTTCCAAAATCAAAAATATGTGAAGAAAAAAGCTGTTTACCAAAAAAGAACTATAAATTTAGTACTGAAAAAACACAAGGCATGGAAAAAATTGATAGAAAAAACATTGTTCACCCAAAAAGGATCTTCAAATTTCTCATGAATTATTTTTTTATATGATGCGTATTTTTTGTTTGAATCGCAAAAAATTGTCCTGAAATAAATAAATCGAGTTTTTGAAAAACTACGCAATTGTAGTTTGCATTGTAATAATATAAATTTATTGAAATGATACATTTTTCGGGGTAGCTGAGAATGCAAATTAGTGGAAAATAAGGAACAAATAATAAAGTAATCATGAAAAATAAAAGTACATTATTTTCCAATATCTATTTTTCATTTTATTTCTCAATGCGAAATGAAAGAGTCTGCACACATTTCGAGGTTAGTTGGAGAAGTTAACAAAGCTTAATTTTTTTAATGAAAGTAAGTAACAAGGTCATAAGTTGCACACGTTCTGGAATTTAATCATTCTGAAGGTTATGTGTACAATATGTGTAGCAAACTCGGAAGATTTCGAAATCTTAGCTGAAGAATCTTCTTTCTTCTAGTCTATTTATCTTGGAGATTAAAATAAAATGTTCTTATCAGAGACGCGTAGTGAATGACAGTAGCAGTAATTATTAGCAGCCATTTTTCAAATCACTGCTGACACGTAAAATAAAAAACAAGTTTTGCTTTTTTATTACTTTGTCTACCCCAGAAAATGATTATCATTACTGATTTTCCAATTTTTACACTCGTTGGTGTTCTTTACTTTCAACGTAAGTTTAATTTAAAACTCTTATTCTTATTTATGAAAAATATAACACGTATGTTCTCAAACATATGTTAACTTTTTCAGACGCTTTTAGTTTCAATTGTTCATTTTTGGTCTGAATTAATACTAAATCTTACACACTTTAATATCCAATTCTACTGATTTGAACTACAAAGTTAAGCAGAAGAACTTTTTTCTATGCAAATCGTAAAAACTGATAATTGAAACGCATCTAGAAGCAATTGAAACGCATTTGAAAAATATTTAGAATAATTTCAAAATCCAATTTAACGTCCAATACTGAAGTTTATGTATAGAATTCCGGAAAATAGAAAAAGAATCCAACAATCAAATTTGAACAACCACCACAATATGCTCCTATTGCAATTCCTAAAAACTAAAAAATGCTGGTCTCTTTGGGTAAAACTAAAAAAATAAAAAAGAGGAGAAAAAATGAGAAGGCAACCAACCAAATCCCCTTCCTTCTCTTTTTTATTTTTATTATTATCAAATCACGATATGAAAGAATTTTTAATATTTAACAACTTTTCGGTGCTCATACAGCTCCCTTATCAAGGTAAGAAAAATTAGAGCAGGTGGGAACAGCGACGAAACAACGACGCTTTCTCCTCTCTCTTCCTCTTTTTTATTTTTTCATTTTTGTCCAAAGAAACAAAAATTTTTTTGTTCTTAGAATTGCGATAGGAAAATTTTGTGATGGTTGTCCAAATTTGATCGTCGGACCCTTGTTTTGTTTTCAGAAATTCTATACATTACATACCATTTTACTGTGTTATAGTGTTTCTTTGTTAACATTTGTCCAATGTAGATATCTTTCCTCCCTTAGACTATCATACAGAAAGTTTTTCTATCTGTCTTATTTTCTTGGGTTACTGGGACGAAAAATTGAGATTAATATTTGTAATAGCTCGATAAATGGAACAAGTTTACTTCCAGAAAATGTATAAAAATTGTTCAGAATGCAGAATCGTAACCGGAGAAACGTAAGGAAATAGAATTCGTTTGCCTTCTCACACCAGCTGATGTTATATGAGCATTTTTTTATGCACGCATTTTTGCGTGTAACTGGAGGCTAGTGAAATTTGATTTTAAGATTTTGACCGAGTTATAGGATTTTGCGCCAACTGTGCAAAATCGCGAACGGGGTCAAGCCAACTCCTAAAAGAAATTTGCACCTTGTAAATAAGAACCTTTTTCTAGCACATATTTAACATTCTTGGCAGTTGTTTTTGAACATTATTCAAATTTCTCTCTATTATGCCGTAGAAAATCGTTCTGAATCTTAATTTTTTCTTACGATAACAGGTGCAAGTGGTTCTCCAGATTATCTGCGTCCAAATCACATTTCTGTAGCCATGTGGGGTGGCGCTTTTTATGATGGTCCGATCTTGGTGGGAAAATCTTGTGGAGAGGTATATGGAAGATCTTGTCGCTTCGATCCGAATAGCCGTTTCGTGCCCATGTGGATGCGCACTAGGGACAATTATGAGCGAAAATATTATGCATACATATTGTTGAAAAACGGAAATCATTTTGGAGCATTTCTAGCGCGGCCGAATCCTGAGACTTATGTGCCTTATCGTCCAGGAATTGCTGAATTACATATAGTACACAATGGAAAAGTAAAATATTTTATAAGTGATCGTTTGCAAGCGCACGATATCCATACAAAACCGATCCCTGATACTGGTAACCCACCTGAGAGCTGCATTTATGTAAAAATGGCAAACGGTGATATCTTTATGGCAAAGTTATCGAAATTTCCCCGGAAAAAGAAACAGCACACACAGCATTTGAATGATGGTGCCGGTACTTCGCAGCAAGCGGATTGAAAGCGTTTGATATTTTAATAGAAATATTCATTGATTCGGAAAACGTTCTAAATTTAGCAATTTGAGATTGAGTGAAAGTTAAAGAAGGGCAATATTTCCAGTGGACTTACAAGTAATTTAGCTTGCATCATTGCTGAATGAGAGCCTCAGAATTAAATGACTAGAAAATGAATTTTAGGCATAACATTTTTTTAAATATCACAATATTATTAGATACGTATTGAAATTGTACCATTTCTCAATCAATGTGTTCAAAATTGAACAATTTCTTTTGGAATGGAAGAATCATGAAAGCATATGGCTTCAGAATAAAAATTTGAGAATAGCACAATTGGAATTTAGAAGAATGAAATTTGCATAGTTTTGAAGCAAAAGCGTTCAAAATTACACTGTTAAAGAAATCTGACCGAAATTTAATATACACGGAGAAGTATGGATATGAGGATTCAAAATCTTGATTTTTAACTTACGACAACGATCTGGATATTAAGCTGAAAAATTTTGATAACAAAATTCAATATCCAGGTATTAGGAACTCTGAATATAAAAATATATACGTTTTTATTTTAAAATCATTTGATTATTTTATTTAATAATTTCATTATTTCCGTTTTACGAAACAACTTGTAAATGCGTAATTTTTGTAAACGTGACGTATGCTATTTTCAAAATACACCATTTTTCTTACTCCATGAATGATAACGCAGAAAAAAACAGAATGTAAATTTTACAGCGATTTCTGAGTAATTTTTACCTGCAACAAAGATTACCTCCACGTGTTAAGATTTACCCACCACCTGGGAACTGATTCCCATGCCAACTTTATTTAATTTTGCTATGTTTCGATTCGAAAAAGTTAACTTTATCTACTTCCAAATAACCCGCAATAAAAATTCACTTCTGTTTATCCAGTGAAGCAATCAGAAATTAGCATTCTTCATCATCGAATTATTAAATATTTCGACTAATCAATTGAAATGTTTGCCTTCCATCTTTACTGGCTTGCATTGTCCTGATTAATTTAGTAGAATTTCATTAGTTATTTGTGAAACTTTACCAGTAATTTCGATTCTAAATGATGAATTGTAAACTTTGTTTCATGTCTATGAGAAAAGAACTGTCTTGATTTGGACTCCGTGATGCAAAAAAAACGCACATTTCTTCCACTTTTCTATATTTTGCAATCGACATTTTCAATATGAAAGTATATTTTTGGTAATACGTCAAAATTATATTATGATTTGAAAACAAGTAATGTTTTTTGCTTTATGAGGAATGAAAGATAATATAATATCAATGCTTGAAATAACGAAAAATTCATTCTGCTAAGGACCCAATTTTCGGCACGAGAATCACCTTAAAAAAATGATTGTTTTCGCATTTTAAGATTCAAAGGGTAATAATGCAAAAATATCTTACCTTGGCTAACATTAGAATTTATTTTTTACTATACTTAAGAATCTTTGGAAATTAACTAGAATAATGTACAAAATGATATAAATGATAATAAAAACGTTTCTCAATCATAAAAGACTTGATAAATTGTCTATTTATTGGAACTAGATAAATCTACCAATATATTTTTATTCTAATCTAGATGACTAAGTCTGTCTGATTTCGACTTTTCCAACATTTTTTTACCCAAAAACGCAACATTTGCAATTCTCGCTGGAATTTCATGAGTGGAATTGCAAACAATGCAATCTTAATTAAATAAACGATGCTGTGCGTTATGCATATAGTTTTGAAAATCATATAAGAGTCTCTTCTCAATGGAAAGAAGCAGAAATAACATTTTGAAAAACCATAGGTGTTTTCGCTGGGGAGTCATAAACAAAATAATAATTTGTTTATAATTAATAATGTTGCCAAGTAGTAAACAGTTTGCAAATCTAATATGATGTTAGTACTTAGTTAATTCTTACTCAGTCCGATTTGCAAAATGTTTGTAATTTTTGATAGTTTACAAAACTAACTAATTTGTTTAATTGCAATTTAAATATTATTGCAGAAAGAACATTTTGCAAAAACTTCGGTATTTTTACTGGGGAGTGATTAAAAAAATAATAATTTGTTTATAATTAATAATTTTGCCGTATCACGAACGTTTTGCAATTTTAATACAAGATAGAGACTGAATTTATAATTACTCACTCAATTTTGCAAAATATTTTGAATTTTCGTGGAGCAATGGGGGGCAAATGTTTCAAAGTAATTGTTTAAAACAAATCGCCGACCCGATTACGTTTTGAAAAATTTTATTTTATGTTCAACATATAAAAAAACAACTATACAATTTTTTTGAAGACCTTCGGAATTTTTGTTAATTGATTAGCTATTTCCACTGGTCTAAAAGGCCTGACCTTCTGAGTAGATAGGCAGGCAGCGTTCTGGATCAATTAGTATTAGTGAGTATTGGTGTGTGTGTGTGTGTGTGTGTCCGTGTGTATCCGTGTGAGGCTGGCATGGACGCTGTGTTGCTTAACTTCTAGAACATTCTCGATGGATCCTGGAGCTTCTGGAAAATTCTCGAAGTAAAAGATGACGTCACAGAATATTTCGCAATTGTCAAAGCCGAATTGATGTAAACAGGTTCAAGAATGATCTATTGCTTCCTTATAGATGAAACAGTCATATTTAAGGCGCAAATATGCAAGTGTGTCTGTATGTGAAATTTGATGTGACATCCTGTTTTCGTCTATAGGAATTTAATTTATTCTCACGGATCAGGTTGCATCCGGTAGCTACTCCAGTTTTTGAGAATTGTACGAACGGAATTCATGAATATAAAACGCATTTTTAATTTTACGTAAAATAGCTTCAAGGTTACATTTTTTTTAATTTGCCCTCGAAGTTACATCACAAAAACGTTTTCTGCTTAGGTATTAACCTTCACAATAATAATAATCCTCAGCTATGTGAGGCGCGAGCTGCAAACAAATTTCCAGTGTATTACCAGATTCACCGTGCTAAGCTTCTCGAAAATCCTCGAAGCTTATGATGACGTCACAGAATATCACACAATTGTACGAGCTGAATTCATGTCAAGACACGATCAAGGTTATTACGAGAAAAAAACAAGACTGATTTATTGCTTTCTGGAAAGAATTTCTTTCGTCAACAACTTCCAAGGTTATTGTACTGATACATTAGATTTTGCGTTGCAAAAATATATATTCCGAACGTGTCGATTATAATGTAGAACGTTCTGGCCGAGAAGCTTCCAACCTGTAGTGGTTCATGTCCGTGCCAAGCTTCTAGAACATTCTCGAAGCTCATGATGACGTCACAGAATATTGCGCAATTGTACGAGCCGAATTCATGTCAAGACACGTTCAAGGTTATTACGAGAAAAACAAGGATGATTTATTGCTTTCTGGGAAGAATGTTTGTCGTCAACATCTTCCAAGGTTATGGTATTGAAACATTAGATTTTGCGTTGCAAAATATATATTCCAAACGTGTCGATTATAATGTAGAACGTTCTGGCAATACGTGCAAGGCTATAACGAAAAAAAAGGATGATTTATTGCTTCCTTACAGATAAAAAATTCTAGAATATTCTTGATGGTATCGTCAAAATATACTACGCAATTTCTGAAAATAATTTCTTTCGTCAGCAGCTTCAAGGGTATTGTACTGACGCATCACATTTTGCGTTGCAAAAATTAAATCACGAACGTGTCGATTACAGTGTAGAACGTTCTAGAACATTGTTGCATCACATGATGCAATGTCGAGAATCGAATTTTACGTGTTTCCACGTATGGAACATTGTTGTGTCATATGATGCAATATTGTGCAATTCGGAAAAATGAATTTAACGTGTTTCTAGGTGTATCGATTATAACGCTTCTTTATGCCACACAACAACACTTGAGATGAGGTCATATGCCTTTTTTCATTTACAGATATATGCTTGTTGTTTCAGCACCTCTTCTATCTCTTATTTAGAACAATCAGTTTTGCTTATTACACGTTGAAGATTTAAAATTAAAAAAAAATCAGCTCAATGAAAAATAAATATAATAAAATATTTCAAATTTTCAATCACCCACTAAAGCTGCTGTAATAGTAGATGAGTAAGGCTGGGTTCTGAACCAAAAAGTAAGGCGGAGTCTGGATGCGCATTATAATACGGACTATGGATCTCACTTTTGAGCCAAGGTTATTTCTTATTCCAATTAAACAAAGATGATCATTCATTTAACATACAAATGATGCAGGTGTATAGGTGAAATTTGACATGGAGGGCTATGTATGACATCCTCTTTTGTCTATATGAATTTGATTTATTGCTTCCATATAGATATTACTTTTAACTAAAAATTCCTGTCTTTCTTTATTCAGTGCACATTCAACTCATGAAGAACATTCTGCATTCTAGAAAACTTCTCGAACTTTAGGCTAAAGTGACAGATATATTATTAGAGAACATTTTACAGTTAAAGTGGTTCATGTCCGTGCTAAGTTTCTAGAATATTTTGATAATGCCATCCTGAATTTCTACCTTACCAGAATTGATACTGAGCCAAAATCTATGTATTCAGATGGAAGAGATCTTTCTTTAGGCTAAAGTGACAGATATATTATTAGAGAACATTTTGCAGTTAAAGTGGTTCATGTCCGTGCTAAGTTGCTAGAATATTTTGATATGTCATCCTGAATTTCTACCTTTCCAGCATTGATACTGAACCAAAATCTATGTATTTAGATGCAAGAGATCTAATAAAAGAAGGCTACTGAGTCACTTTTATAAGAGGTTGATGCATCTCTACTTTACCGACATCAAGGCCATTTCACAGCTGTCACAAAATAACATTGCACAATGGCGAGTACCAAATTTGTCTAAACATTTTTTCTACATGTTTCAAAAATATTCTACATGCAGTTTAATAATAATAATAATCTTATAAAATAATGATAAAAATAATCATTATTATTATTTAATATGTCTTCGGTTTATTGGAAGAGCTTGCTCAATTGACACTACTGAAAGACAGTTGAATTAAAGCATTTACTAAAAGAACGGTGGTTCCTTCTAGAATGGCTTTCCATGAAAATTGTTTGATCAATGAAATAAAATTCATATTTAAGAAAAAAGTTGAGGAAATGGAAGGAAGATTAATAGCAGAGATGGTGATACGTATATGTATATTGGAGAATTCTGTTTTATGACTGCAAATGCATATATTGCTTCTCACGAAAGAAAAAAGGAGAAAGAACTGATTTTTGAAATATTTTACTCTTATTATATACCACAGAAGATTATGAATCCACCCAAGACAAAGAAGCATCAAAATATGTGCTGGAACGAGTAAATTTGGAGGAGTAAGGTGAATCTTATAAGAATGTAAATGTTGATCACGTTACAATAGAAACGAAGTTTTTCTTTTCAAACTAACATTTATCACATCATCTCAATGGTTTAAGCATAAACGCCTATTGTTTAAATAAAGAAAAGAAAGGATAAATGATAATAATATGAGTGACGACGAAGTTGTCAATGAAAATATCATCTATCATTTCACATGAAATATGAAAACTCTATTTCAGTAGGAGAATTAATTGCTTCAATTTTTATAAGTAGATTAGAAAGTAAGAAAAACATACATAAGAGTGATAAAGTTCTTATAGCTGTGTTCAAGTGCGGGAAATATACATATATTTAATCCTAAGTAAATAAAAGTGAGTAGTGAAATAAAACCCTTGTTATGGATTTTTTAGTAATTTTTCAATAACAATAATAATAACAATAGTTGGTTGGGCACTCGGACTTCACCTCAGAGGCCCGGAGTTTGATCCCTGAGCCGGTACCTCTTGAGATTTTTCAATGTACCTTTACCGAGGTTCTGGTGGTTCGGATCCCATCCTAATCGTTAGGCCCCCACATCATGCACCTGACTGCAAACCCCAATATGTGAATAATGGGGTAAAACACAGTCTTTGTCCAATATGTCAAGGCACACGCTCATATCAGATCGCATGATTGCATTATATTAATGCGCCCGTGACTGATAATATATATACTGAGACAGCCCCGTGCATACTATTAAAAAAAATCCAACTCTAGTCAAAAATGCCTTCGGCATACTGAAATGTACCGATCTTAAGCCTGGGACATTAATTTAAAAATACATAATGAAATAATGTTACAGTTTTTAATTCAGAAAAATGAAGTTTCAACTCATAAGAAAATGATAGTAAGGCTTGAAGTATGAGAGAGAGAGAGAGAGATAGCTATGTATTGAAAAATTTTGATTTTGTAACATTTGTAAGATTTCAGTAGGCTTTGCGGTTGAGCGACTCAAAAACAGTTATAAATCTCATAGCATGCCTCTGCAAATGAGATAAACCATATGAAAATTCTACACGAATCTTCAAAATACCAACAGATTCTTAAGAGATCTTATTACATCCAGTGGTTCACAGTGAGAGTTTTAGAATTTTATATCGATGTAGCTAAGATATTAAATAAACTATTAGCCATTAATACCTGGTAGTCGGGTGATAATTTTTAATAATATTGCTTGAAGCATTTTGGAATGAAGAACATATAATTCGAAAGCTCTTGTTAGAATTTATAAAATAAAATCAGCTACATAAATATTATAATGGACTGCAAGAAACGTTGAAATCACCTTTCGCATAATGGAGTAATCTGCTGAAAAGATTGAATTTACTTACTTGAAACATTGAAATAAAGTATCATAAATGATCTAGTGATGACATGCACATCTACTTTCCGGAACTCTTAAATCAACATTTAATGATATAAAAAATTAATTAAATAATGATAAAAATGCTGAGTGGAGTATTGATTACGTATATTGAAATCTCTATTATATATAACAGCTGCAAAGCTGGTTTTTTCTTAGAACCAACATTTTTGAAAATTGTACTTAAATAAATCGATATGAGGGGGCAAGGATTTCTGGTTAACAGAATGATGGATATGCAGTTGTTACCAAAGATTATTATAGAGTGCGCCACCACCGGATACGCTGCTTTTCCCTGTTGAATCTTAAGTTATCCTAAATCAAGTTTAACTAAAAGATATTAAAATGTATATGAAAGAAAGAGAAAGAATAGAGGATGAGAAGGATGATGAGGAGATGATAAACAAAAAAGGGGGTGAGGAGGAGGAGGAGGAGAATACGATGAATATTACAGTTAAGTCAAGTAGGTACTGAAAATATTAGATTCATTGATTATATGCTCTATGTCGTCTGTCAAATGTTTGAAAAGCTGTGTTGAGCTTCCTACACTTTCTTCTTGCAAAATTTGTGTGTGTGTATATGTGGCACTTGAATGTAAAAATAAAAGAGCACACCGCCTTCCAAATAACAAAAAACTAAGGAAACTGTAGGTAATGCCTTGTTCCTGCATCATCACTCTCGGTGCTGCCCTCTGCTTTGAGCTTGATAAATCACCATCCTCATATAATATTGGCTTCATGTTAGTCGTAAATTAATATATAACTGTATTTAAATAAATTCAGTTGAACATATCAGGATTTCAGGTTAACTACTATCGGATACGCTGCTTTTTTTACAGTTGTAACCACGTTTCTCCCGTTGAATCTCAAATTATCCCCAATAGAATAATCTAATAAAGCGTGGAAGAAGAGGACGAAATTGAGGAGGAGGGCAGAGGAGGAGGAGGTGATGGGTATGATAATGATGTAGTTAAGACAAGTAGGGACTGAAAATATTAGACTCAATGATTATATATGCACTAATCTTCTGTTAGATGTTTTTATAAGCTGGTTTCCAAAAAAAAAAAAAACTACAATGAATTCAGGTGAGATAATAAAGAAAAACACATACATTTCAAATTAGATTCATTTATTCAACCTATTTCATAATAACAATAATAATATCAAATAGTAAAAAACTGAACAATGTTAACTGCAGGAAATGTTCAATTAGTAATTGCGAATGTAAATTTAATTACATTTAACTAGTTGCTAAACTAAAAAAAAATATTATTCAATAACACCAATCTCTCGCAGTTCATTAACAATTGAACTAATTTCGTGTACATTATTAATGTTTCCAGCTACTTGAGCTTGTAAAAGAAAGCGCAATCTATCTACAAGTATATTTGGATCCAACATTTCGACTTCTGTTTTTTCTTCTATTTCATATTCAGAGGAAAGGTCACTTTCAGCATCATCATCCTCATCTTCCTCTTCCTCTTCCTCATCGTCATTATCATTATCATCAGCATCATGTTTTTTGCTCATCACGGATAGAGAATTGCCATCCTGGCTAAATTCTTCTTCTGCTTGTACTTCTTGCTTCTTCACAAGCGGTTCCACTTCATGTTGAGACTTCTGAGTAATGCACGTTAGATTCTTCAGTGGAAAGAAT
>CAKNXH010059614.1:23945-39023 GCA_932178445.1 Andricus quercusramuli | reverse complement strand
TTTTGGTTCAGTATCAATGCTGGAAAGGTAGAAATTCAGGATGACATTATCAAAATATTCTAGCAACTTAGCACGGACATGAACCACTTTAACTATAAAATGTTCTCTAATAATATATCTGTCACTTTAGCCTAAAGAAAGATCTCTTCCATCTAAATACATAGATTTTGGCTCAGTATCAATTCTGGTAAGGTAGAAATTCAGAATGGCATTATCAAAATATTCTAGAAACTTAGCACGGACATGAACCACTTTAACTGTAAAATGTTCTCTAATAATATATCTGTCACTTTAGCCTAAAGTTCGAGAAGTTTTCTAGAATGCAGAATGTTCTTCGTGAGTTGAATGTGCACTGAATAAAGAAAGACAGGAATTTTTAGTTAAAAGTAATATCTACATGGAAGCAATAAATCAAATTCATATAGACAAAAGAGGATGTCATACATAGCCCTCCATGTCAAATTTCACCTATACACCTGCATCATTTGTATATTAAATGAATGATCATCTTTGTTTAAATGGAATAAGAAATAACCTTGGCTCAAAAGTGAGATCCATAGTCCGTATTATAATGCGCATCCAGACTCCGTCTTACTTTTTGGTTCAGAACCCAGCCTTACTCATCTACTATTACAGCAGCTTCAGTGGGTGTTTGAAAATTTGAAATATTTTATTATATTTATTTTTCATTGAGCTAATTTTTTTTTAATTTTAAATCTTCAACGTGTAATAAGCAAAACTGATTGTTCTAAATAAGAGATAGAATATGTGCTGAAACAACAAGCATATATCTGTAAATGAAAAAAGGCATATGACCTCATCTCAAGTGTTGTTGTGTGGCATAAAGAAGCGTTATAATCGATACACCTAGAAACACGTAAAATTCGTATTCTCAAAATTGCACAGTATTGCATCATATGTTGCAACATTGTTCTAGAAAGTTCTACAGTATAGCCGATATACCTAGAAAAACATAAAATTCATTTTTCCGAATTGCACAATATTGCATCATGTGACACAACAATGTTCTATACGTAGAAATACGTAAAATTCATTTTCTTGACATTGCGCAATATTGCATTATATGGTGCAACAATGTTCCATACGTGGAAACACGTAAAATTCGATTCTCGACATTGCATCATGTGATGCAACAATGTTCTAGAACGTTCTACACTGTATTCGACATGTTCGTGATTAAATTTTTGCAACGCAAAATGTGATGCGTCAGTACAATACCCTTGAAGCTGCTGATGAAAGAAATTATTTCCAGAAATTGCGTAGTATATTTTGACGATACCATCAAGAATATTCTAGAATTTTTTATCTGTAAGGAAGCAATAAGTCATCCTTTTTTCGCGTTATAACCTTGCACGTATTGCCAGAACGTTCTACATTATAATCGGCACGTTTGGAATATATATTTTGCAACGCAAAATCTAATGTTTCAATACCATAACCTTGGAAGTTGTTGACGACAAAAATTCTTTCCAGAAAGCAATAAATCATCCTTGTTTATCTCGTAATAACCTTGAACGTGTCTTGACATGAATTCGGCTCGTACAATTGCGCAATATTCTGTGACGTCATCATGAGCTTCGAGAATGTTCTAGAAGCTTAGCACGGACATGAGCCACTACAGGTTGGAAGCTTCTCGGCCAGAACGTTCTACATTATAATCGACACGTTCGGAATATATATTTTTGCAACGCAAAATCTAATGTATCAGTACAATAACCTTGGAAGTTGTTGACGAAAGAAATTCTTTCCAGAAAGCAATAAATCAGTCTTGTTTTTTTCTCGTAATAACCTTGATCGTGTCTTGACATGAATTCAGCTCGTACAATTGTGTGATATTCTGTGACGTCATCATAAGCTTCGAGGATGTTCGAGAAGCTTAGCACGGTGAATCTGGTAATACACTGGAAATTTGTTTGCAGCTCGCGCCTCACATAGCTGAGGATTATTATTATTATGAAGGTTAATACCTAAGCAGAAAACGTTTTTGTGATGTAACTTCGAGGGCAAATGAAAAAAAATGTAACCTTGAAGCTATTTTACGTAAAATTAAAAATGCGTTTTATATTCATGAATTCCGTTCGTACAATTCTCAAAAACTGGAGTAGCTACCGGATGCAACCTGATCCGTGAGAATAAATTAAATTCCTATAGACGAAAACAGGATGTCACATCAAATTTCACATACAGACACACTTGCATATTTGCGCCTTAAATATGACTGTTTTATCTATAAGGAAGCAATAGATCATTCTTGAACCTGTTTACATCAATTCGGCTTTGACAACTGCGAAATATTCTGTGACGTCATCTTGTATTTTGAGAATTTTCCAGAAGCTCCAGGATCCCTCGAGAATGTTCTAGAAGCCAAGCAACACAGCGTCCATGCTAGCCTCACACGGATACACACGGACACACACACACACCGATACTCACTAATACTAATTGATCCAGAACGCTGCCTGCCTATCTACTCTTCTGGTTTCCAGTCTCGACGCTGGCTAGGCGGTCTGGCCTGGGCCTGGCCAAAAGTGTAACGGTTTTTTTTTCTAGCCCCATGCCAGACCGTCTGGTCAGCCGCGATTTATTGGATAATTAGCCACCAGTTGAAGGCCAGTAAGTCGCTGGCATATCTACCTTCTAAAAGAAAATAATTTCAGCCAAATGGAAATGATTTACCCCGTTGGCGCCTGGTTGAAATACATAATTGAAACCGATTTATCAGTTGAATTTCAATCGGGTAAACATTTTGAATTTGATTTGCTAATTCGTTCTTAATTTTTTTTCTCAATTGGAGCCAATCCGGTAAATAGATCCTACCTGGATCTAATGATGTCCTTCCATAAGAGATTAGTACTCTGTTTTTCCTCTGAAATCGGAAGGATAGGGATGGTGTTTATTGTTGCAGCCCGATTGAGGTTCTTTTGTGCCATCTTTTTATTATTAAGTGTTCAAATTAACAAAATATACGAGTTGAGTGGTACTGAAAAGATAAGTCACGAAGTCAAATTTCCTTAGTTGCATTTCCTAGTTTGTTTTCCTTAGCTTTCCGCAAAGCTCGAGACTTTGAGAAAACTTCGTCTCCGTAAGCCCAATATCAATCTTTGTATTGCACTTGGAGAAAAAGATGGCTGAATTAAAGTTTAAGGCTTATAATAATCTAAGAGGTTTCGCGCCCACAAACGTTTTCACAACTATTTAGATAGGGGTTCAGTAAAATTTGAATAAACTAGGAAATTGCGCTTCAGTATGTATACAATAAAAAAATATTTGTTACCTTTCATGACTTTACCGAACGCGGTGTCTTTGCAAATGAATTTATCATTCATTTTCTTTTGAGCTGTATACCCTAAAGTTACATCTCGGGCGATGTATTTGTGAAGCATATTTTTTAAAGATCTTCCAAGATTCTCTCTATCAACTAATTGCAACAAAGCTTCCTTCTGCAAAAAAAAGCCGAACATACAATTATTGGATCGTATCGTCCACGTTTTTAAATTCTTGTAAAGTCTTTACTGGCAGCTCCAAATCATATTTTTCAGCCAAATCTTCGGCTAGACATCCTGTCAAATTTGTAGATTTTGGATTTCAAATACCCAGACGTGCTATTTGTTTCGTAAGCTCCTTTTACTCGATGCGCAGGCTGGAAATTGCTTTGAGGACACGTTCAAAAAGCAAAACAGGATTTTATAAAAAAAAAAGATATGAAATACATGTTTAATATGATCAGTGAAAAATAAAAATTTGCTTGGCAAATATAGTGTCATAAATTAAATCAAGCTGGTTAATAACTGTAACTCTATTTACTATTAGGCTGTGACTAGTCGTCCAGAAATATTGGAGGATTTGGAAAAGGGGTTGGACTAGACATCCCGAATTTTCGTTCCTCTTTAGACACCTCGGAATTGAAAACGTGCCAGTCAATATCAGCAAAGTTATTCTTACCTGATTTAGAATAATTTTTCTTACTTTTTCTCTCGTGATATATAAATAAACAAAATTCTTTACCATCAACTCTTCTCGGAACATTCTTGTCCGTGGAGAATTTTGGATTAATTAGGCCTATAATTTTAAATCTCAAATTCAGTATTAATGTTTCTATTGCTCGTCCGAGCCTTCATTGAGGTAGGACGTGCTTACTTTTCGTCTCGCACGCGAGTGCTTACTACAGCGTATGGTAGTTTAACCCTGTGAACCGCGAGTGTGATCAACTCTATTTTGAAGTGGGTGTGTGTTTAGTGACGAGGTAGTGCATCTGCACTATCTCGACTGTGCATTTTTGTTGTTGTTTTCAAGCAAAGATGGCCTTTGTTCTCAAGAGCCCCAACTCACAAAGTGATGTAATCAAAGTTAAAACCAAACCTAACGAAAATCAAACACAACCCAAGGCATCCTACGCACGAATGGCGCAACAAGTACGGTTTCCTAAGAAAGATCAGGCAGTTGTTACAGATGTTATAGATGGCTTGACAATAAAATACAACACCCTTGCTATCGGTAAAATCGTCAAACCAGTCAACGTTTTATTCGTTTCGAGAATTTCCAATGGAAGAATTTGTATATATCTAAGCAGTCAAGAGCTGGTCGAGCAACTCACAGACACCAACATGAAAGTAAACATTGGCCAACACACACTTTCACTGAGACCACTTGTATCTAAGGCTAAGAGAGTCATAATATCGAATGTGTGCCCCGTTATTCCTCACTTTGTTATCGATGGCAAAATAAAAGCGCTCGACATTACACCGGTTTCTCAAATCACATGCATCAAGGCTAGTATAAACGATCCAGAGTATGCACACGTAATGAGCTTTCGGCGTCAAGTTTATATTATCCCAGATGACACAGGAAAATTACCAGAGAGCATGAAAATTGAGTTCGACGATACTACCTACTGGATTTATTTATCAAGCGACAAAGCTGCTTGCTTCCTGTGCAAAGAAGAAGGTCACCTAGCCAAACACTGTCCAACACTAAGCTCTTCTAGTGACTCTATCACGCTCGAACAGAATAAGACACAACAGTTCGTAAGTCAAGGACAAGAAATTGATAAAGACGCACCGGAAGCGAATGACCTACAAGGTACTCAAAATCAAGGAGCAGATCGCATGGATACCAATGAGAAAGAAGTTACAGCCACACTATCCAGCAACGAAGAACAAAATAAAAAGCTACGAGAGGACAATACTCCATTTGTGACTCCTAAAAAACGAGCGAGCAAATCAGCTAAAAAACATTGTCCTCAAGATAAAATCGACGTTCAACTTGCCCCAGCGAAAAATTATTTTCTCGTTAATTCCAAAAACTATCAACTAGATTTCGACAAATTAGCTGCTTTCCTTAAAGAAGCATACGGAAGCCAAGATATACCTGGAGTTGCACACCAATATACCTCTGAAATCTCTGACCTCATAAAAATGCTCAACGACGCTCACCCTCTTGTCTTGGACAGCAGTCTTAAAGCCTGTATCACTAAAATAATCAAGAGGCTTAAATGGTCCGACACAACAAGTGACGTCACCTCAGTGGAAGATCAAGAAATGTCCGATAGCTTCAACTCTTCTTCTCCATCAAAATGAATACTACAACAACCAGAGCTTTGAGAATTTTGTATTGGAATGCCAGAAGCTTCCTAAAGCGTAAAGAAGATATTGCAAGAGCTCTACTGAATATTGACATTCTCTTCTGTGTGGAAAGTCTACTTCAACCAAAGATCTCCAACATCAAATTCCCAGGATTCATCAATTACAGGTTAGATAGAGCATATGCGACCGGGGGCGGTATCATACTTTTGATACGTATGAATTTAGCTTATCAAAAATCAAAAGTTTTGACGTACCACACGAAACATTTGAAATATGCGGAATACTAATTACTAATATTAATCCGGTATTTAGCCTCGTCGCCTGTTATAGAGCCCCAGGTCTCGTCTTTACTCTCGAACAATGGGAAAGCCTTTTCATTAATATTAAAAAAGAAAAAAACTGCATATTCGTGGGCGATTTTAACTCACATCACATTAGCTGGAATTGTAATAAAACATTCACGAATGGAGAAAATCTACTTGAATGCATGGTTAAAAACGATTTGTTTATACATAATTCAGATAGCTGTTCTCATATTGACTCTACTTCTACTTCAAATATAGACTTAATTCTCTCTAGTATTAAGATTGCTGGAAAAATAGACGTTCAGGCGAACGATGAAACTTGGGGCTCAGACCATTACCCTATATATGTCAATGTAAGCGTAGAAAGACACATCTATCACAAAAAAAGTTATAAAATCAGTTCTACTCAAACCAATTGGAACAATGTTACGCAGAAATTAGATAGCTCATACGAAAACTTCTTATCAAGTAACTATGACAATCTCAGCGCTAGTCACAAATATGAATACTTTGTTAACCATTTAACCGAAATTATCACTAGCAATACACCAAAGAAAAAAATCGTAAATATTAAAATACACCGAAATCCTGTTCCATGGTGGGACGAGGAGTGTTCCGAAGTCAAAAATCAAAGGAACTTCGCGTTTAGAATTTGGGAAAACTCTAAAGATCTCAATGATTTTATCGAATACAAAAGAGTAGTAGCTCTAGCACGAAAAACCTTTAAAAGAAAAAAAAAGAAAGCTTTGTAAAATTTGCTAGCACTATTAACTTACTAACTGACGGTCGTTATGTATGGAACACAAGCAAGATACTAAAAAATAAATGGATCAAAGTCAATGTCTCACATGTTCCAGAGAATTTACAACTCCATACAAAACTTGAAGCACTTAATAAAATATGTCCTCCAATTAAATCACCACCCGATATCAGTTACTTACCGGACTGCCAGTCCAATGATTTTCTTGATAGGCTTTTCGACTTTGCCGAATTTAATCAAGCTTTAGACTCTCGAAACACTGACTCATCCCCAGGCTTAGATGGCATAGACTACTTTACATTAAAAAAGCTCCCAATAAAATACAAGCTTCTTCTCTTAGACATCTTTAATGAAATGTATGGTTCCAGCGATTTTCCAAATGATTGGAAAAAATCATATATACATCTGATTTCTACACCTGATAACAAAGGCTATAGGCCCATCGCTCTTACCTCGTCCCTTTGTAAATTGTTTGAAACATTGATAAAAAATAAATTTCAATGGTGGGTAGAAAACCAAAATATACTGCCTAATAGTCAAAGTCGCTTTCGTAGAGGGCAATCGTGCCAAGACAATCTATTAAATTTAACTATGTGTATTCAAACAGCTTTTCGACCAAGCAAAGATATGTGCGTAACCTTTCTTGATGTTAAAGGCGCCTTTGATAATGTAAATATCAGATTGCTACTCGATAAACTTGCGAAAATAGGATGTCCCGTCATGTTGGTTAAATTCATTAGCTTCATAACAATGGAAAGATATATATACGCAGACGAGATGGCGAACCTAAAACGACATTCAAAGGAGTTCCCCAAGGAGGAGTATTAAGTCCGCTTTTATATATTATCTACGTAGCCGAAATTATCAAAAATATATCAAACCGGGTCTCGATTTCTCAATTTGCAGACGATATTGCGCTATATTCGAGTAATCTGAAGTCACTACAAAAAGCAATAAATGTAGTGGAAAATAATCTCGCTGACGTAGACCTATTTCTGGCCTCTGAAAAGACCGCCCTCTTGCATTTTAATAATCGTAATATTGAACCTGGAGAGTCAGAAATTCAAGTAGGTGAATCAATAATCAAATCCATCGAATCTACCAAATTCCTCGGAATAATATTTGATTACCAGCTCTCATTTGTTCCACAACTAAATAAAGTCAAGTCGCGACGTGACAGCGCATCTCACATAATCAAGTATCTACAAGGAATCTGGTGGGGAGCGGACCCCTCTACTCTACTAACCTTTTACAAAAGCTATGTGAGGTCTATACTTGATCACAGCCTTTTTACATACTATCCTATGCGAAAGGTCCAGCAAAAGAAATTAGAAAGTATCCAGTACAACGCGATAAGACTAGCTCTGGGATTCTGCAAAACGACACCCATCAAAATTTTATTAGCAGAGTCAAAATTACCGTCAATTTATGAAAGGGCTAGATTCCTAGGCAGCACGCACGTCTTAAAAATCCTATCAAACGAAAGCTTACTTGTCAATTAAACTGTAAAAAAATATTGTGCACCAACAAAAAAATATAAAGGAAAAAAGAAGCGTTTGTTTGAAACATGCATTCAGAACTTATCTTGCTTGGCTAAAAATATAATTAAATCACAAAATTACAACATGTACTCTTATAATTACGACATAATTTCTACCCTTGCACCTTTCACAAAGCTCAATAATCAACACGAAAGCTTAAGCATGATATGTAATGTACTGGACTCTCCTACCACCAATATATTTTATACGGATGGAAGCAAAAGCTCCACCTCTCTGTCAACCGGATTGGCATGCGTGGACACAAAGAAAAATATTGTTATCAAAAGAAGCCTTTCTAAAAAAACCTCCATTTTCATAGCAGAATGTATCGCGGTAAGGGATGCTCTAGACTTAGCTCTTAACTATGCCGATGTCTGCAACATCGTTATGTATGACTCGCTGAGTGTACTTGAAAGCTTACAAAGCCCTCTTTACAACACCAAAGCCAATTTCTACTTATATGAAATCAAACGCAAATACTTGGAATTTCAACAAAACAAAAGTGAAACTGGAGATATCCAACTGTACTGGATTCCCTCTCTCTCAGCGATTTCAGGAAACGATGTTGCAGATACACAAGCTAAACTAGCTGTGAACTGCAGGCCTAGATATTTAGATAAACTTCCGTTTACAGACCTTGCAGAAAAGTTCAAACATGATATGTACAATAATACAAATGATGTACTTCTTAACGCTTATCCTGACAAAGGGAAAATTTATTTTGACCAATTCTATACAGATTGTAAAAAGCCGTGGTTTCATAAAAAACGGATCTCGAGAGACCTAATCGTAACGATTAATCGTCTCCGCGCGAATCATTATAATCTCAACGCCTTCCTAGCAAGAGTCTCTATTATAACCGATCCTAGCTGTCCATGTTCTTATAAAACTCAAGACATAGACCACATATTATGGCATTGTCCTTTATACGCAGATCAGAGAGTTATAATGAACAACCAGCTACTACAATTAAATCTACAACCACCGCTTAGTAAAAACATGCTAATTAAAGAGCCTAATGTTACAGCGTGCTCCTACATACTCAATTTTCTGAAAAATTGTTCTCTGCGCATCTAGTATAACGCACATTGTAATTATAAATATCTTACTGCGTTTTAACCCAAAGCTCAAAGTCACATACTTATGTATTATACTCATCAATGTATATTATTTCATTTAATTTAATTCTCCATATTGTATAGCGAATAAATCTGTATTGATTTAAAAGCTTAATAATAAAAAATATAAAAAATAAAAAAATGTTTCTATTCTTTAAACTGAGTTTCAATGATAAAAAAATTAATACGACACACGCGTGTAACAATAATATTATAACCAATTTTAAAATTGTTTTATAGTGACTTTTTGAATTTACTATAATAACAATATAAAATGGGACTGTGCAAAGAAAGAAAAACCTAATTAAGAGTAGTGTGAACTGAACATACTTGCTGGTTTCTTATATTTTTCGTTTGTCGAAGATTCAGCAGTTTGCTTACGGGTTTTTTTTTGGAGAACCTGTAGCTTCAGAACCCGTCGTTTGGGAAACGTTAGAAGCTACAAATAGGAACACGAGAGTTCAATATAAAATAGCAATTACGTTTTAAGAATGAACTGATAATAATTACTTCTGTTCCCGGGTAACTCGGAGTGAGATTGTCTTTTCCGGATTCTCTAATTTTATGAGAATTTAAATGGCGTTTCAGTATTGATTTAGTTGAACAAAGTAAGAGGGAATACATTTCGATTGGTACTTGCTTTTCGGGGAGTTGGTTTGAGAATGTGAAGGTCTGATATTCTTTCATTCTCATAAATGTCATTTTTGATGCACATCAAGAGTTGAAATAAGTTGCTCTCTTGACTGGCGACAAGAATAGCCGGACTACCTCAAATGCGAACTAAATTATTAGAATCCAACAAGAAAAATCCAGTAGTTTTGGTTGCAAATTCTATTATTTTGTTGGGAATGCAACTATTTTGTTATAGAGAGATGTTTTTGATCGGAAATTCAGCTAGTTGGTTGAAAGTTGAACTTCTTTGTTAAAAATTCACTTCCTCTGTTGAAGATTTATTACTTCAACTAATAACGTAACTGTTCCATTTTTAGATAAAATCTGATGATTTTTTTTTAATTGATCTTTTCTAGTCATAAATTCATGCACTTTGTTAAAAAGTTGTCTTTTTTGTTTGGGGATATTTTTGGTTCAAAATTAAACTATTTTTATGAAAATGTTACTTTCTTTATGACACCCACAGTGGATAAAGATGATTCAGGGTGTTTTTAGAACGTACTGCAAAGTTTTCTTGGATGTAAATATCAAATATTTTTGATATATTATTAGAAAATCTCAAAAAAAAAATAAATTAGGCAAAATTACGTTAAAAGCGCTACATACCACAAAGATGCCATGAAAAAGTTTTTGGACCATCAAGCGTTTTTGAATATTAATATAGCCTGACTAAGGAAGTTTTAAGAACGACATCGAAAATTAAAATATCTTAAATAATTTGGAAGCATTTCCGTAAAGCTTTATTCAATTGTACATTTATTCAATTTTACGGGGATTGAACACAAAATATCGAAAAATGACAAAAAAATTCAAACACAGACGCGCGCCTTGGTGCGCGTATGGCTTCTAGTGTAATACAAAATTTCATATCGTCGTAAGCCAAAGGACGCCAGGAGGTAGAATATACAGGGTGTTTTTTTTAACTTGAGACAACGAAATATCTCAAAGAATACGCACCCTACGGAAAAAATGTCTGGAATAAAAACTTTTTATTTTCGAGGGATAAAAAAGATTTGTTAAAATTTACCCCACCCCCACAGGAGGCAGGGGTGGGGTAACTTTGTAATTTCAAATGGCAACCGAAATTTTTTATCACAGATTCAGATTGTCCTTTACGAAATACGTAAGTTTTATTCGGAAAATTTGTTTCGATTCGCGATAGATGGCGCTGCAATTGCGAAAAATGAAATTGTTGACACTACTTTTAGCTCTACCCAGGAATAACGACGCGGACGTAGTAGTTGTCTATTCCCTTCGGAGTGCTTAATTTCGTTGAGTCCCCTTGCCTCTCACCATCCATCGGGGTGCTTGAACTTTTGGCAACGGGACAGTCAAAGTGCATCGAAGTGCGAGGACACCATTTTGAGCACTTATTGTAAAATAATTAATCGAAATCAAGCATCCCTGTGGTCAGAGGCAAGGGGACTCACCGAAATCAAGCACCCCGATGGATGGTGAGAGGCAAGGGGATTCACCGAAATTAAGCACCCCGAAGGGAATAGACAACTACTACGTCCGCGTCGTTATTCCTGGGTAGAGCTAAAAGTAGTGTCAACAATTTCGTTTTTCGCAATTGCAGCGCCATCTATCGCGAATCGAAACAAATTTTCCAAATAAAACTTACGTATTTCGTAAAGGAGAATCTGAATCTGTGATAAAAAATTGGGGTTGCCGTTTGAAATTACAAAGTTACCCCCACCCCTGCCTCCTGTGGGGGTGGGGGTGGGGTAAATTTTAACAAATCTTTTTTCCCCCTCGAAAATAAAAAGTTTTTATTCCAGACATTTTTTCCTTAGGATGCGTATTTTTTGAGATATTTCGTTGTCGCAAGCTAAAAAAACACCCTGTATAATTAATTTTGAGTCCATTAATCCATTGTAATTTATAGAGTCTACAAAATAAAATTTTTTCTTGTCCTTTATAAAACGATTAGAAAACAATACCCATACGTTCCGGCAGGCGAAATCATACTTAAAATATCAGAATATGACCTTCTTATTGTTTCAATAGAGATAAGAATGAAATTCCATAGTGTCGTTTTATTAAAATTTTATATCTTTCACGTTCTCCATGTTTCTAACTTTTTCAAAATTATCATATTATTTTTATTTTTTAACAAACAATTAGTTTTCCACTATTGAATAAGGAAATATCTCAAACAATTCCAAAGTTATTTTTTTCGGCTTACTTTCAACATTTTAATTAGATTTTGATCGCAGAGAAAGTAATAAAAAATACAAAATTTATTTTTGCGGTTAAAATATGCAATATTCGAATAAAGATGAATAGCAAAAAATTGTGTACTCAAAGAAGATCTACAATTTTGTTATGAATTACGTTTTGATGCGACACGTGGTTTTTGGTTTATTCGTAAAAAATATAAATTTTTGGACAAACGACACACGCTATGAAAAAAGTGAATAGACAAAAGTTACTCATCCAGAAAAGAGGTGCAAATTTGTCATTATTAATTTTTGATAGGACGCGCATTTTTTGTTTGAGTTATAAAAAATGACATCAAAAATAAAAAAAATTAATTTTTTTAAAAACGACAGGAGGTGCGAAAAAAAATTAATAGACAAAAAATGTTCACCTGAGAAGGATCTACAAATTTGTTATTCTTTTTATTTTTTTTGTTGATGAGGTGAAAATGCATTTACGCACTGAGAATGAGACTCAACTGAAAAAACGGTAATACCCACTAAACTCACCTCCTCTTGCTGTCATTGCAAGTCCTCGGAACCGCTTATCGCATTACTTCAAGGACATGGGGGTAAGGCCTGTAAGCCGTGCTTCGGCTTTCAACATTGAGCACCAGCTTGGCATTTTTCCAACTATCATCCAACCAGGATGCACGCATCGTCCTCAGTAGTGTGGGGATATCACAACTCGGGCTTGTCGGCTTCGGCATCCTGGTGGGAATGTTTCGTTGAGCAGCGCGTCCTTGAGGCTTCCTCGACGAGCTCGCCTCTCGAAACGCCCTGTACCTCCTCGTCCCAGGCTGGTGGTCAGTCCGGGGCGTATCCTCTTCTGCAGCGCAGAGGTAGCACTGTAGGGTGATTTCGCACCTCGCAGCCCCATTGTCCTCCTTGCCGCAGCTCCAACAAGCCTTCGTCCTATCGGGACCCCTGCAGCTCGCTGCCATGTGGCCAAAGCCTAGGCAGTGGTAACATTTTAATGCATCCGTCTTCTTCCGCACACGACAGGACACCCATCCCACCTTGAGTTGTCCCGTGCGTAGTAGCCTTGCGGCAAGCTCCTCCTTCATCTCGACAAAGGCCTTCCGATTACCTCTGAAGGCCCTCTTCATTAAACCGACCTTTATTTGGCCGCTGGTTGCTTCATCGAATTGTCTACGAACGGCCGTATCCACTTCTGCCACTTGATGCGGGGGACGAGCTTGCCATTTCGGGTTTGCCTGACGCCCCTGATTTTCACCCCAAGGGTGTCCGGTGTCCCAAGGTCCCTAAGAACCTCCACGTAGCTCGAGCCTTCGGCCGGTCTTATGAGGACCGCCTCAGGTCGAGCTCACCTTAGTATCATGGCCTGTTTCCCGTCGCTGGCAGGCTTCTTCTTCTCTTTTCCTCGTTTAGGGGTCGAGGTCACCGCCGCCGCAGCAGTGCGGATCCTTAGCCTCTTTACCTTTTGTTTTGAAGAGTTCGCCTCTATGGGACTCAGGGTGGTCTTTCGCTCGCACTTCCCTGACTTGGGCGCGGGAGTTTTCACGGCTTTTTCCATTTGAGTCCCCGTTTGGCTAGTCTCATGCTTTGCCTTAACAAATGAAGCTTAGGATCGTTTCGAGCTTAATCATTTTACGCTTCACTTCCTCTAGTCAGTGCCTGATTGTCATGAACATATTCCTCTTGGTGGCGCAGAACTCCTGCATCCCTGCCAACACACCGTTCAAATCCTTAATAACTTGTTGACACCTCTTCATATTTCCTTCCGCTATTAATAGGAGTTGTTTAGCATCAGTCTTTTAACTGATGTCAGGACCCTCCACAACGTCAAATTCTCCACCCAACTCCTCGTACACACTTCGGTTTGAGTTTTTCTGGTTCTCCATGCTGTTCCCACGAGTAGCTAGGGAAGTGTGGGTCCACCCCCGCAGAGCCTTACATGCGGAGATAAGGTCTGAATACTCTAGGAGGCGACCTGGTATCCTAGAGACACCGTTCTCGACACCACACCCTGGTGCCATGCAGTCTTCGGCACGGTTGTTAACGCCTTGACTTGGGGGTTTTTCCTTCGGGACCATCCCTGGACCGTTGTCCGCGACTGCTTATTGAGTTGTGTAACCGTATTCAGCAGAAACCTTCGGTACAGGGCCCCCCTATGCGCAACCCGTGTACGCGCCCGGTAGCCTGGTCAGCGGCGCCGGGACAAATTTGTTATTATTTTTAGTTTGATTCGTGAAAAATAATATTGAAAGTAAACAAATTAAATTTATGGCAAAAGGACACAAGCTGCAATAACATGTTTAATAAAAAATTGTTTTTTCACAGAATGCGCAATTTTTTAAATTATAAAAGCAAGACAATGAAAATTTATTGAAACTATACGTTTTTCAAGGTGGCTGAAAATAAAAATTAGTGCAAAATAAGGAGCAAATATTAAAGTAATCAAGAAGAAATAAAATTTCTAGAATATTTTCCAATATCTGAATGAGCAGTGCCAGATCATGGTACAGAAAATCTGGCAGAGTTTTCTTCATTGTTAATATTCCTTTTTCACTATAAAAAAAAAAGACTGCGCGTCGACCAAAAAAGATAACCTTGCAACAAATTAATTAACCTTTCAACCAAAGAATATAATTTTTTAACATAAAATATGAATTATAAACCCAAAATATAAAAGCAGACTTTAAATAAATTAAATGGTGATGAAAATGATGACTTTTTAAGCAAATAGTGAAATTGTCAACAAAATAGTTACATTCTCAACCAAATAGTAGAACTTTTATTAAGAAGATATGAATTCTGGATCCCAAATATAATAGTAGACTCTTGAATTAAAAAAATCAAGATTCCACCATGAAAGAATATTTTTTATGAGAGCAGTTCAATTTTCGACAAAATG
>CAKNXH010059614.1:0-23845 GCA_932178445.1 Andricus quercusramuli | reverse complement strand
AATCTACAAGTATGATCTTTCTATCCCAATAGACAAGTGTTGAACAGAACCGTTGAATTTTCAACCAAATAGTACCAACTTTAGCCATAAGAGATGAATTCTGAATCCAAAATATAATACTCAAATTAACAAAAAAAAAATTAACTGTCAATAAAAAAAAAGACTTTCGAAGAAAATGGTTGAATTTTCATCGAAATATTCGAATTTTTTAACAAAAGACTAATTTGTGATAAAATACATCAATTTTCAAGGGAAGAAATGAATTTTCAATTAAAAGCAAATGATTTATGATCAAAAATGGAATAATTAAATGTTTTGTTAAAGAAACTAATTTTCAACAAGAAAAAAAGGAGTCATGGGCTACTTGAATTCAGCAAAAGAGAAGAATTTTCGACAAAATACTTTCCACATGGCAGCGATTTTTCTGAAAATATCAAAAGTTGATTTTGTCAAAAACACAAACGTATATTTTTTGCCAGTTTTTTTTAAGTTTGTGCTTTTTTATAAGACAGACATCTTCTGAGTTTTATGCGGGCTGGATAACTTTTGTGGACAGGACAATTTCTTTCACAAAATTGAATTTTCTAATCTTTCTCGTAAATCTCGAAGCCCCGAAAATGGTTTAGACTGAATGAAGCGGATTGAATATCTTTCTTATAAAACCAAAAAATGTAAGTAAAATATAGGAAACACTAAAAAATATGTGTTTTGCCAATAGAAATCAAGCATCTTATCAGCTTCATCCGTTTTGCCAACATATTGAAAAAGAGTACCCGGTCTTTTTCATAGAATTTTTATACGTAAAAACTTTTATTTTCACATTTTTTTTGTATCTTTCGCTTACCGCGATGAAAATTAGAAAATTCGACTTTGTGGCAAAAATGCTCCTGCACACAAAAGTCATTTAGACTGCACAAAACCCACAAAACGTCTTACTCGTGAAATTAGAATTCCAATAAACCATTGACGAAAAGTTAAATGTGAGTTTTTTGATAAAATCTGTTTTCAATATTTTCCGAAAACCGCCACCATTTTGTTAATTTTGAGCTCTTTCGAAAGTTTCCGGTGTATTTCGAAATAAGAAAATAAAGGCTTTCAGAATCTGTAAGGAAAAGAGAAATATGTAAATTTTTAAAAGTTAGGTTTAAAGGCACAATTTTTTTTAATAGTTCTTGACATACATTGAAAATTCGGTTGATGCATGAATAGAAAAGTTTTTTTGATCATTAAACTTCAAATGAAATAATTGTGATAATTTTTGTCAAAAAATCATAAGTTTGGAAAATGGATAGGGTGCAACAGAACTTTTTATTTCCCCTTTCCAGCTGAAAAAAATACCATTTCAAATACAAAATTGGATTTGTCTGATACTTTTGTTATATTTTTCAATAATTTCAAGAAAAATTCGAATCATTTTTGGATACACGTAGAAGTTTTGGAATAATTTGATTCAGTTTAAAACACCCTGTGACTGGACAGAGAAATAGTGTCATGTGGAATAGGGTGGTCCAAAAAACTGTTTTTGACCTACAGAGCAAGCCCCCCCCCCCCCAAAAAAAAAGTTTCCATTTCCAGAGAAATAAAATCCTTATTTTTTCCGCAATTCGAATAATCACACGTGCCAGCGGGCAATTCAAAATCCCATTGAATTACCGTGGGGCAATTTTGAATTTTCGAAAATTTGAGCTCATACTTCAGCGTTTGATCGAAATGTGCCAAGTTTTTTAGGGATTAAAGATGAGTGTCAACCAAATAAAACCATACTAATAAACATTATTTCTAACCCACTCCCGAGTCGAAATATAGGCCCTACTTTGACGCTCTAAGTGGAAGTATTGCCTCTACTTTGAAGCTGCTTATTCTACTGGCTCCTACTTAGCCGCTCCTAAAGATATTTTCATTCTATTTTGCTTCTACATAGGTCTTAGCCCCTACATTGAAGACCTTGCCTCTACGATATGATATCAAGACATCTATTTCAGAGGAAACTTGGCTTAACACTAATGTTTTAACTTTTCTTTATCATGATATTTATCTTTGTTGTAAATTGTAATTTTGAAATTTGTTAAGTTGAATGGAGGGTCTAGAATGAAAGTTCTAACTTCAAAAGTCGATCTTTTCACATTTTTGTTGAAAGACAAACGCTAAAATATTTTTTTTTCAAATCCAAAAACTTGAGGGATATTCAAAATTGGAACGTTTGATCCTTTTTTCTTAAACTTTCCTAACTTTGGCGATTTTCGTGATATTAAGGTAATTTTTTTTTAATTATTTGTAACTGGGCGCAGTTTTGAAATTTTTTTTTTTTTGAAACTGCGTCCCGTTGCGAATAATAATTTAAAAAATAGACCTTATTATGATTAAAATCACCAAAGTTATGAAAGTTTAAGAAAAACAGACCAAAATTTTCAATTTGGAATATTTCCCAAGTTTTTTTATATTTTCAATAATCATTTTGTGTTTTTTCCTTCAACATCTAAGAGAACGGATACTAGAATTTTCGGCGAAACTACTAACAATAGCTTGAATTCTTCAGATGATTTGACATTGAAACTTTTTTGCTCTACTGCCATATTTATATTTCGAAAAAGAGTATATCTGCAGAACGAACTAATATATAATTATATAATTTTATTATATTATATACTATATTTTATTATATAATTATATAAATATTATATTATATAATTATCTTCATATATATCTTCTTTTGCTACAGTCGGCAACACGTGCCGTTTGTCTGACTGGACGGTTTGTAACGACAATGGTCCCGAAAGGAGACACACGGTTAGAAATAAGGAAATAAAAATTTCTCTGATTTAATTAGACCTGGAATCTAACAGCTTCAATGTAAAATTAACTTTGATTTGTTAACTTCCCTCTTTTTGCAATTCGTATACAGTAACTAAAAATTTTAAGTTTTCACGCTCAAATATGGCGTCGTTGCCTTGACGCCTGCGCTCCCGTAACAAATACTTTCTTGTTTCCTCCCAGCTCGAACACCGCAGTTTGTAAAAACGTGAATTTTTGTGGTTAGAGTCCCGGAAAATATCTTCGTTTTCGTGATAGATAATAAAATAATAATATATAAAATGGCTCCAAGAGAAGAGAAGTTTGCGCTGGTCTGGTGGATCGATGATAAAAAACAAGATGTCATTCAGTTCTCAATGATTCCGAAGGAAATTAGAGATGTAGGCTGAGTAGCTAATTTGAAGTCAAATTATATGAAAGAAAAAGAAACAATTCAGTTGAAAGCAAAAGTGGTAGATATTAGCGGTGAGTAGATCACTTTTTTTATCATTATCTCATATAATTACATTTTTTCATAATAATTGCTCGAAATCTAACTTATTTACATTCAATTCAACCAAAACATACTTTGTATACATACTCCTTTATAATTAGTTACTTATTTTCTTTGCAAAACCCTCAAAGATAATTTTATTCCTATTAACTTCCATTACTTATTTTCAAAATTTACAGAATTTGTTAAAAATAATTATTGTTTTCATTTCAATAGCACAATAAATAATATTGACAATATTTAAATTTTTACAACTTATTTTATTAAAATTTTTTTCAATATCCCGCCATTTAAATTTTCTTTATTCGCATTTATTTTCAAAATTGTACCCTATTATGTCACTTATTTCTCTTTATTCGATTCCAAAACTATTTACCTTTATTCCATTCGAATCGCAGAATATCTCGAAACGAAATATGTTGTTTTTCAGAAAAAGTTATGCGTATTTGAATTTTGTCCTTCGCTTTTTAAATAAACTCCATTTTTTCTTCAAACCTCTATTACTTTTAACCCATTGAGATATTTATTATTTTCTTTTTGATTTTAATAGCGTTTATCATCTTCTTTCTAAGCTTGACCGAATTTTGAAAAAAGATTTAAAATTAACAAAAGGGGGTTTTTTTAAATGAAAGATCAGTTTTCTCAAAAAACCTCAAAAACCTCAAAAAAATTTGAATTTTTCGCAATTTTTTTAAACTTTTACTTTGATAATGAAGATATCCTGTTAGTTTGATGCTCGCGAAATAACTTCTCTCTCTAGGAGAATTCTTTTTTTTTCACAATCAAATTTTCTACTTTTTCTTGAAAACAATCACAGATACAAAAAAATGTCAAGATGAAAGTTTGTGCGTCTAAAAAAATTCTATGGAAAATTTATCTTGTTTTCTTGTGATACCTCTCACAGTTTACGAGAAAAATTCAAAAATTACATTAAAAAAAATGTCTCCTGGCTTCAAAAATGGTTTAGCTGGCATGATACTGATAAGATGCATTTCTTCTATGATTAGAAACTCTTACCATTTGTTTGAAAGAATAAAAAAGGTTTTCCAGAAAATGTATTTTTTCATGTTTCCAAAATTCGAAGAAGCGAATGAAAAAGATTTTCTTGAAAGCCCCACCCTTTTGATCCTTCTAAATATTTTTTCAACATTTCTGCTAATAGAACAAAGGCATCTTATAAGGACCTTGCGAGCTAAACCATTTTTGAGGCCGGTAGATTTTTTTCTCTAAAAATGTGATTTTTTAAATTTTCTCATAAACTATGGAAAATATCGCAAAATAACAAGAAACATTTTTCATGGAACTTTTTCAGACGTGCAAACTTATATATCAACATTTTTTCGTATCTGTGATTGTTTTCAAGAAAAAGTAGAAAATTTGATTGTGAAAAAAAAAAGAATTCTCCAAGAGAGAGAAGTTGTTCAACAAGCATCAAACTTACGAGATATTATTATTACCAAAGCACAAGTTGAAAAAAAATGGCAAATATTTAAAGGTGGGTTTTTTGAGAAAAACTGCTGCTGTTATTTCGTTAATTTTAAACCTTTTTTTAATTCTTCATCGCATTTTCAAAGAAGACGATAAACGCTACTTGAATATGAAAGAAAATAATAAATATCTTTTTTAAGTCAAAGTTATAAAGGTTATGGCCAAAAATCAACATAATTGTGATTTAAGATTTTATAAAATATTACTATATGTTATTAAAACAAAAAAAATAAATAGGGCGATGGCACCAATTCTTCGATGTTGAAATTCTCTCAACTTTCACTATTTTCTTATCCAGATTTCATTTTTATTCTACAATTTCTATTAAGAATAAAACACAGTAACATTTTAACTTAACGGGGCCTTCACCTTACTTATTTTGTTACTTAGTACTATTGTAGTAATAATTATTTTCTCGAGATTATTCTAAATTTATTATTTTGAAAAAATATAAAAATGTATAAACAAGCAGGATAATCAAACTTATGCTGTTCTTTAATATGTGTACTTGGATATTTATATCATAATATCGTTTACTTCATTATAGAACTTCCTTCCTTTTTAAAACACACTGTTAGTGGTTTATAATAGTTTAATATTTCATGATATCAATAATAACTTCGTTCTATTTCAAAAGATTCTAATAAAAAAATTATAAGGAAAAAAGGATTTATAACTCATGGTGACACTGTGACATTGTATACATATTACATAATATTTTGTATCTTGATTTAACAACGAATAGCAGTTTTCATTTTAAGTTGCATAACACTTAGGATTTGTTGACGAATAAAAAAACCAAAATTATTTTGTATATTGATTTATTCAATAAAAGATACACGTTCTTTTCAACGCTTAATAAGAAATTTGTATTGAGTGATCATGCAAAATAACTTAAAATATTGCGCAAATGTCGCTATGTTTTCGTCTTATTCTACTTTTGTTAATCTTTCGTCGAATAATTTTATTATGTGCGGGAAGGTAGAATGTGGAGCATTGAAGTAGAGGCAAAAATTGAGCCCCTACTTTGACGCACCAGGTGGAAGATTTGGAAATTTGCGCCCATTAGAGCGCCAAAGTAGGGGCAAAAATCGCATTGTAATAGCCTCTACTTTGAAACCTTAGCCCCTACAAATGACAGCGTGAAGAGCGTCAAAGTAGGGTCTATATTTCGACTCGGGCTTACACCCCTCAGCGCCCCAAATATGACAAAAGAATCAAAAAATACATTGGGGGGTGTAATGGCGGGTTCAAAACAAAAGTTATTGGTATGTATGTACCCGCTTGCACGTGTGAATATTTGAATTTCTAAGAAAATAATGGTTTTCTTTCTCCATACATGGAACATTTTTTTTTTTTTTTTTTTGGGGGGGGGCGCGGCCACTTGCCCTGTAGCTCTAAAACAGTTTTTTGGACCACCCTATTCTACACAAAATTATTTCTCTGTCCAGTCACAGGGTGTTTTAAACTGAATCAAATTATTCCTTAAATTCCCTTGAAATCTTCCAGATACTTTTTTGCTGATTCTTGAAATCTTTGGAATTGTTAAAAGAAAAACGTAGACAATTGGAAAAAAATCAGAAAGCCCGTGGGGAGTGAAACGCTTCGTGTGACCGTTAAGGAATAAAGTTTTTAAAAATCTAAATTTTGTTCACATTTCTAAAAAATATTTTAAAGATTTGAATTATTTTATCATTTTTTCAAAATGTCTAAAACTTTGAAATATCTTTCAAAAGAATTTAAATTTTTTCTTAAAAGAGGTATGCTCATGCGCCATTTTTCAACAGAATTCTGTTTTCAATTTTCAAAACTTTCTTTGTTGTACATTTTCCTTATTTTCCATAGAAAATTTCAATTATTTAGCAGAATTTGCAAAAATGATTTGCTTTAAATAAGCATCAGCTTGACTAAGTATGAAATCGACTGCCTGAAGAAGGTTATAATATTATTGTACATCTTTTTTCGTTACATGCAAAAGATACTTCGAAGTCTCTCTAAATCAAAATTAGTGAAATATAAATTATCACTGGTGAAATTTTACTGATTCGATTAGTGACAAGTGAGCCACCAAAAAGTATTAGAAAATTAATAATTCGATTAGGTGATATATTCGCTAATTCAGTAGTGAAAAGCTACTCATTACTTGATACAAGTAAATAAATTTACTTAGAAATGTATATAATAACAAAAAAAAAGTTGTGAAAATGGAGATGGTGAAGCATAAGGAAATTCAATAAAATACTGCGATGTCGTGACATTCTCAACTCTGTTGAAATAATAAGAAGGTCATATCGTGACATTGTAAGCATGACGTAGCATGCCCCAATTTAAAGTCATGACCTTCTGGTTGTTTGAAAAAAGTTAAGAAAAATGAGAATTTCTTGGAATCTTTAAATTAAACTGATTCAATGGACTCGAAATTATTTATAGAGATTTTTACTATTTCTTTTCCACAGAGTTCTGCTTTACATTTTCAAAATTTTTTCGTTTGCACATTTTACTTATTTTCCAAAGAAAATTGCAATTGTTTAGTAAACTTTGTAAAAGTTATGTGTCTTAAATAAGAATAAGCTTGAATGAATATAAAACTGAGTGTCTGAAGAAGGTTTTTCAATCGTACACATTTAAATATTTGGACAATTAAACTAAAACTGCATAGTTGAATCGTTCCAAATTTAAACGTTCGTAACTAAAAGTTTATTAATTAACTAAATTGAACAGTTTATAAATTGAAAATATTAAAATTGTAACTTAAACAATCATGAATGTTAAGTTGAATAGTTCAATTCGGAAAATTTCGAGTTATGATGGAAGTTTAGAATCGATCAGTTTTGGATATGTCTTATTTAAAATTATTTGATTTGGAACTTTTTCCGAATAATTAAATTTTAATTGCTTCCATTTTATATTTTTTAATTCTGAACAGAATCATTATCAGTTCTTATTTGAAAAATAGAACCAGTCACTTCAAATGCCACTTAAGATTACAATAAATTATAATTTGGTTTTCAAATTCTTACGATATTGTATTAGAAATTTGGGAAGTGTAGAAGTGTCGAGTTTCAAAATAGAAGAAATTGGAAAATTTAAAATTAGGCCGTTTGGACTACTTAAAAGTCACAAACATAAAATGTATTATTATTTCTCTAACTTTTCAATTTATATGACAACAAAAATTGTTTCAACTTTACAGTACAATTCTGAATTCGTCAAGAGTGAAAGCACTTGATTTAATATTCTACAATTTTAAGCCTTTTCCATGTGAAAGAAATGAATTTTCTAATCTGTTAGGCTTTTAATTTTTATTTATTTGATTTTGAAGACTCTTTTTGCTTAGAAATATTCTATATTCTTGATGATCCAATAAAATTCTTCAAATATTGCGCAATAATTTGAAATACTTTCAAATAATCTGGAAAAATTCAAAATCTCTTGGAATTCTTCGAAATCTGTTAAAACTTTAAACAGCTTGATAGCTTTCAAATCTTTGAAAATCCTGTACATCCTTCGAAATAATTACAGTTTCTATAAGTTTTCTAAAATCTTGTGAATATTTCTGAAATCCCTTGTAATCCTTGGAAACCCTACAAAATTTGTTGACATTACTTTACATTTTTTGAATCCCGTGAAATAATTTAAGATACTGCATGAAAGAAATAATTTAATCATCCGTGTGTAGCTTCTCTATTTTTAGCATCACTTCTTGCAATATATCAACACTTTTGCATTCACTAGCGAGTTTCTTATAATGATTTTCCAAGAATTGCGAGAAAATTAGAAGAAATTCAATTTAGAAAAATCATTATAGGCCTATACTGAATTTCTCATAATATTTCATCATAAGGTTATAACGATCATAGCAGTAAGTTTTGAAGCCACTGAACAGTTGTTTAATTCTGAAAAAAATGGAGAACCGGCAAAATTTGCAAAAAAATATATGTAATACTTAGGCACTGTGAAAATTCTTGAATTCGTTTCTAATGTCGCTCGCTTGGGATTGTCACGACTGATATCTTGTCTGCTCTTGACTTGTTGAAGGATAGTAAATAATGATTTTCTATTTCACAGCAAGAGAAATAAATACCTTTGACACAACAGTTTATTTCTTTCGCCTCATTTCCTCATCTAAATGTAGACAGTCACTTTCGGAAATAATGTGATGATGACGAACATATAAGCAAGCAAGACACGCATGCAAAATCTTCTCAGTTGCGACTCTGAAACTTTTTTTGAAAGCAGTTCCGCCTCTGGAAAAACATGGAGATTTCCATCATCCCATTGCTCATCAGTTTCCTGATATATCTTGATTCTATTCGTATGTAGAATATTCTATACTACCATATCGATCATTTAGTAGAATATCTCACATCCAGATATCGATTAAATTCAACAATTTGCGTTCAACTTTGAAATAAGTGAAACCTATGTTATTATCTTTCTTCATATTTCCCCGAACTTTTGCCAAAATATCGTTTAAAAGTTCCAAATTGATCTTAGGGTGCACCGATAAATTGAATTTTACTTACATTTTTTCTCACATATGTTATTGACCGAATCCATTTCAAATCAGGCAGGTTCTACACTTGAAGTTGCAGAATCTCTCGGGGACAAAATATGTTGTCTTTTAGAGGAAATAAGGCGATACGTATTTTTGCGATTGGTGAAAACAAAATTTTTACAGAGTTATGCGTATTTGAATTTTTGGCTTCGTTTCTCAAAAAAAAAACCAAATTTTTTCTTTAAACTCGTATAACTTTTGACCTAATTGAAAATACCTTGTGAGTTTAATACGGGCTAAATAACTTTTGTGGGCAGGAGAATTTTTTTTCATAAAATCGAATTTTCGCATTTTTCTTGAAAACAACAACAGATATAAAAAAATGTTGAGAAAATAGTTTGCACATTTAAAAAAGTTCTACAAAAAGTTCTTTTAAGCATTTATGATATCTTGTACCATTTCCGAGAAAAATGAAAGATTTAATTTTCGTAAACAAAAAATTGTCTTCGTTCCTGGTTTATGGAAATACCCACCATTTTTATTAAATATTAATCCAGGTATTATTTATTTATTTTCTGAACTGAGATTCAGATACATTTTTTATATATTGTTGAAAAATACCTGGATAAATGTGAAATATATTTGAATATATTGAATATAAAAACTTTTCAGTCAAAAAATTTCTTGTTTTGACATTAATTTTGTAACTTAAATTGTTGCAGCAAAAAATTTCGAAATTTGAATTTACGAAAAATAATTTTCTGATGATAAAAATTGTTCAGCCCATGTAAAACTAACATGGAGTTTTCCTCATATGAACTTATATATTTTTTTAATATTCAACAAAAATGGTAGTATTTCCATAAGCCAGGAATGAAGACAATTTTTTGTTTATGAAAATTGAATTTCTTCATTTTTCTCGGAAATGATACAAGATATCATCAATGCGCAAGAGAACTTATTGTAGAACTTTTTTAAATGTGCAAACTATTTCCTTAACATTTTTTTGTATCTGTTGTTGTTTTCAAGAAAAATGCGAAAATTCGATTTTATGAAAAAAATTCTCCTGCCCACAAAAGTTATTTAGCCAGCATCAAACTCACAAGAAATTTTCCTTATGATAGTACAAATTCAACGAAAAATTGACAAAAAATATAAGCTTGGGTTTTTCGAGAAAATCGACTTTTAACATGTTTAGACAAACTGCCGCCATTTGGGTAATTTTGAAGATTTTTTTAATTTCCTCGCGGATTTCGAAAAAGGCGATAATCTCTACCAGAATCTGAAAAGAAAAGAGTTTAAAAAAAAATTGAAGTTTTTTGAAAAACAAAGCCAAAAATTCAAATACGCATAACTCTGTAAACAATTTTTTTTCACAAATCGCAAAAATATGTATCGCCTAATTTCCTCTAAAAAACAAGATATTTTGTCCCCGAGAGATTCTGCAATTCCAAGTGTCGAACCTGCCTGATTTGAAATGGATTCAGTCTATTATTTTTGAAACAAATTATGGAAAAAATTCCAGGGTAAGCTGTTTAATGGCAGTTTTGGAGAATTCGGTAAAATGTTCCAGGAAGGTTCCCGGAAGTAGGTAAATATTCGAATATCCAGGAAGGTTCGCGGAACGTTTGTAAGGAATTTAATTAATTAAATAAATTAAATTTCTATAATCGAACATTTTTCACGGATATTCGCGGAACCTTTATTTGGAATATTCCAGGAAAGTTCGGAAAAAATTTTGTGTTAACCGGGATATCGTTGAAAAAATTTCAGTTTAAGCTGTAATTTCTTACAAATCCTCATTGGATTAGGTGCTGAAGTGTTTATCAAAATATGTATTAAATATTTGAATATGATTTTACGTAAATTTGTGAATTTACCGAGTTTGAAATTATAACTGCATTCTTTGCAAGTTTATTTCCATTTTAGATATTACCAAATTTTCCACACTGACAATTCCAAAATTACAAATCTGGTGAGCGTTCCCTTCCGTTAATAAATTATGAAGGGCCTCACCCGTTAAGCAGGTCCAAAATACCCTTGGCTGGAAGCAGATTTCCAACGAGCCCTTTCCTAGGACTTGGAATTACAACTTTTTTCCCGGTTTTTTGAACCCCCATCATCACCCCCATGGTCATGGTGGCCAAAAATGTGTTTAATGCTTTTTTTTTTGACACATTTGTGTAATAGAAAAATCTGAAGAAAATCTGTACAAAACACATAATTAGAATACACGAAAAAAAAAATTTTCAGAATTTTTTCAGATTTTGAATTGATGTGGACGGTACTTTTTTTCAAATAAAACCTTTCACAGATGGCACACATCATGGATTAATATTGAAATGCTGAATATTACTTATGATCACATGCTGTATTTTTTATATTTCTGAATGTTTTAGTTACCGTGTGGAACGGAAATTCTTTACAAGTTTTCGATTAATTGTCGTCGCTATCCTCATTAACTACAGGCACCATTTTATGCTGTACGAACAGTTTGCTCAATATTTGTGCTGGTCGAACGATTTTCGACAAATATCGAGCATCGGATAGATAGTAAATTACTGCAGCAGCATGTGAGCAGCAACCCTCATGAAAAAGAAGTATTGGTAAGTATTGGATCTAAAACTTTTGTCGCAAATGAGTATTGGTGATCCAATAGTTTTTCGCGAAAAAAGTACTGGTTCCTATACTTGCCAATACTTCTTTTTTATGAGGGAACCGACCGTACGATTAGCATTTGCGCACTCACAATAATATCGTTTAGTTCCTTCGAAACAGTCTTCTTCTTCACTCGACAGGATACCCAACCTTCATTCAGGTGCTCGGTCCGTATCAGCCTTGCAGCCAGATCCTCGCCAAGTTCGACGAAGGTCTTCAGGTTACCTCTGAAAGCCCTCTTCGTCAAATTCGCCTTCATTTCGCCGCTTGTAGATTCACCAAAGTGTATTCTCATGGCGGCCTCTACTTCCTCCGACACAGTAGTGCTGTCGAGGTCAAGGACCTCCATTTCAGTACGAGGGACGAGTTCGCGCACGCTACCCCCAGCCCCAACTGCCTCCTCAATAGCAGCGGACAGCTTGGATCTGCCATTTGCTGCAGGCACCACTTCCTTGAGGTCCTTGCGGACCTCCACGTAGCTTAAACCCTCGGCCGGTTTTATTAGAACCGCCTCGGGTCGGGCTCGCCTCCTGATCTCCTTCTGCTTCCTGGTCTTATTGGTTGCAGGAGTTCCCCTATCCGCAACCTGGGGAGGCGCCCGATGGAGAACCAGCAACTCCACACGGAAGAGTCATTAGATTCAGCTGTATTTAGCTGGTTATGTTATCCTTCAAGGGCTGGCATGAGAACTTTATTCCCTGCGAAAAACCATTTTCACTTACAAGGAGAGGACGCGAGATGGACATCGCCGATTGGACTGGGGCTTTACAGGATGAAAGTTCATCAAAATCCATTAGGGGCGTATTTTTTCTTTCGATCTAATGGGCTTTAGTTTCCGAGATATCGAGGTTTGAGTATTTGCGCTCGAGCGCTCGAATCGCCATGGCGCGCCACTGCAGAGCGGGGACCCTGGACTTGGCGCTCACTCACAGTCCGACACTAATTTTGTGATGAACGTCAAATTTAAAAAAATGGGGTCAATAATTAAAAACAAAAACAAAAAATCTTTTGTCCGTTCTTGGAAAAGTTGTTATACACATAGTCCGACCGATAGTGACTATTTTTGAAGTGAATCATGCAAATCAATTTACAAGCAATTTTTTTTTTTTTTGTACACTCTTAAAAAAATTTTAAAGAGAAGAAACATCCGCATCTTATTATAAATATAAAATTATATTTTCCGTTCAAACTATGCAAGATACGGAAAAATGTTCAGAACCCAAGATGTTCATCTTAAAAATATCTATGAATTTATATTATATTGTATATTATATATTGTTTTTTTAAACAATATTTAAACTTGTTTTTTTACTCTTATCGAATATTATTTGCAAATATTCAACATCATAAATAATAATGTTATTAAAAGGCATTAGATAATAAATCAAACTGTGCATAAGATGCGAAAGAAAGTTTCAAAATAAAATTTTTTACCTTAAAAAGATCTGCGAGTTTTCTTACAACCATTCTTCATCAGGACGCATATTATTTTTAATTATAAAAAATAACATTAAGATTGAAAAATTGTGAGAATGTGCCCGCACAGTGGGTAGAATTTTGTATAATAAGAAACAGAAATATTTTCAGCCACTTTATTTAAAATTTCTTTTTTACATAAATTTTTACGAAAAGCTGATAAATGTTTTTAAAAGTAAATCATCTGACTTCATCATTATTACCTCATTTCAGTTCACTCACATTGATTTAGTTGATCGACATAAACTTCAATTGAATAAGGCTTCACATTTATCACTTTCGTTTAGAAAGTATAACATAAATTCATATATAGAGCCTAGATACAATAAATCCATTATCTCGATTGCATCTTCCCCTAAAAACGTTTCTGAGGGTGCCAACAATATTTTGAAAATGCCTTCGTCTATGATAGGGAATGCTCTAGGAAAGAAAAAAACGAATAATATAAATTTAATTCTATTAAAAAATTCTATTGAAAATGATCTAAAGAAAAATCGTCGATCTTTTCCAGGCGAATACTTTTATAGTTGAACGTTTTTTCGTATCTTGCATAGTTTGTCCGTGAAATTGGATTTTGTTATTTGCAATAACATTTTTCACGACTAAAAAAAACTATATGTCTGATAGAAAAATGTTTCTATAAAAATTTTTAGATGTTTTTGAGATGACCAATCTCACTTTTCAACATTTTTCCGCATCTTGCATAGTTTTACCGAAAATATATATTTTTATTGTTAATGATATGCAGATGACTCCCATCTTCTAAATTGTTTGCATGATTCACTTAAAAAATAGTCACAATCCCCTGGACTACAGTGTTTAACAACTTTTCCAAGAAGCGACGAAAACGATTTTTTGTTTTTGTTTTTACTTATTGACCCCGGTTTTTTTTTTTAAATTTGACGTGATGCATTATTTTCGTTTTACGATTCGCAGTCTACGTAAAAAAAACTTTATAGAAATGATATAGAAATCCTTTGGACTTTCCGTTCATCACAAAATTAGTGTCAAAATGTGAGTGAGCGCCAAGTCCACGGTCTCCGCTCTGCAGTGGCGCGCCATGGCGAGTCGAGTGCTCGAGCGCAAATACTCAAACCTCGATATCTCGGAAACTAAAGCCCATTAGATCGAAAGAAAAAATACGCCCCTAATGGATTTTGATGTACTTTCATCTTGTAAAACCCCAGTCGAATCGGCGATGTCCATCTCGCGTCCTCTCCTTGTTAGTGCAAAAACATATCGAGAAAAATATTCAATCACACATATTGTTAAAGCCAAATATAAATTATAATGCAGAAAACAGTTATTAAAGCAAGTTTTAAGGGGTTACATCTAGTTATTTTGAAGGATTTTGAAATTTTTTGATGTCAATGTTGATAAAATTCGATTAAAATAGACTACATATGACAGGGCTCACCACTTTCAGCAGGTGCAGACTGACAAGACAAGTGCGAGACTGACAGAAAGTTTTTCCGTCATTTTTTTCTTCGGTTTCCAGGAATCCTGGAAAGGGTTACGGTCTTTACGGTCACGGTTCATTTGGGCTTGTTGCTCACACCGAAGGGTCTGATTTTTTTCTACTTGAGTCCACAATACATTTTTTCAAACTGTAATTTACCGTGAAGGATTAGGGACCAGTCGAAGGACAAGTTCGACGAAAATTTATTGGGGTCTATTTGACCTAGTCTTCGTTACTGACACTGTCAGTCTTGTCAGTCAAAGACTGCATTCTGGTGAGCCCTGACATAGGACAACTTCATAACGGATTACGTGAAATCGAAAAACCAACGAGATTTCATCAGTATGTTTCTATAGGCAGTTCATGCACTAACGGATTTTTATTGGGACCAAAATTTCCATTTTTTCGGTAAAAAAAGCGAATTTTTGAAACCTCAAAAGTCGAAATTCTTAGAAAAATCAGCGCCATTTGTTTTTTAATCCAAATTCTTGAAACCCCTTTGCTTAGGAACTGCGTATAGGAATATAATAATGAAATCTTGTTGATACAGCAAATGGATCATAAGGATGCAACGTTTTGATATCTATATTCGTGATCAACTTGATTCAAATTTTGAGATCAATTATCTGACATTATATTTTAACTACTCAGCACATTATGAAATTATATAAACCTTCGACTTGAATGACGAACAATAAAAGTCCGGGTTCTATACGTTAACTTAACTGTATTTCTATGTATCTAGTCAGGCACTGTTGGTTACTGCGTTGCCTGACTATATACATGTTCTTTCACTTACTATCTAGGTTTTACATTAATGTTGTAAAGTATATAATTAAATTTGTAGTTTTTAGTCACACGTATGTACTTATATTCCCAATGTTTGGATTTGACTTTGAACTTGTTACTTGTACATTGTTAAGATTCGCATTTGTTAAATTCGCATGATAATGGATATAATTATAATTATATTCTAACGGTATAAGAGTCTGCAATTACAGGCTTCCAATGATTTGGCATATGCTAACTTATCGGTATTCTCTGAGTTCATATCCCCTCATGATAATACTTTAAGTACCTTCGGGTTTCTATCTGACAGACCGTAGCGCAGTTATCATGCTTAGGTTCAAACATGCTTTCGGGATGTTACAGTTACATAGTACGTTAGATTGATGGCAGTGAAAGATGGCAGGCGATGGAGCGACTATTTGAATTCCGCATCCGCTTATCTTGAAGTAGTGGTCAGACTAGTGCATCGTGCGCTCTCTGAAGTGCTAGAGATCCATTCATTATATGTTTACGATTGAATGTTGTGTATTGCAAAACCTGTAGCGTCACAGCACTCGAGCTTGAATAAATAAACCTAAAACGCCTGAAGCCTTTTCATTTCTTTAAAAGTATTCAACATTAAAAGTGCATCTATTTCTATTTCTTCTTGCAGAATTGAGTTTGCAAGACGGCGCGTCATCTGGAAGACGTATTCCCCCGCGCCGGACAAGACAGAATGTGGCGCGTGAGTAACTTTTTCAAATAACTCGTTATAGATACGCTACGCAGCAAAAACAAAGTTAGCTCGTTGCTGTTAAGATACTTTAAGAAGTAACTTTAAGTTCTGTAAAATAAGCAGACCTAAAATAAAATGTACCTAAGCTATATTTCGAGATGTGAGCTTCAAGCAGAGTGGAAAGAAAAGGGGGGCAGACGTGTTCAGGTTCGCGGGGACCATCGAAACCACAATCGGAGAAATCCAGTCGCAATAATTTGCTTCAATTGCATTAAGTCTGGATACTATGCCAGAAATTGCAACAACGCAAAACCCCTCGTGCCAGTGTCCGAGCCTGCTATGTGTGCGATGAAGAGAGACATCTAGCCCGTGAATACCCTCGGAAGAAAACACCGAAAATTACCTGTTGCAGGTGCGGTGTCCACGAGTGTTTAACAATATAAAAACTTTGTAAAACCGTGAAGTAGATTTAGGCAATTCATTCTCAATAGCATTCATTTATGGTATTAAAAAAGGAGGTGGACAATAAGTTGATGCATAAGTTAAGACCAACTAATAATGCTCTACCCAGAGCCGTCTTTATTCAAAAAATAAATACTGGTATATTAATAATTAGATAGTCCGTCTTGAATCACGGAAACAAGAATTAAGGCTCTTCCGTGTTCGCTTGTGCGACGACGACTGAGGTGTAGAACGACATACTCGCACACAGTCTGCAAGCCTACTCGCCGAAATACAATAAACTACTAATAGAATGAATCATATGGAAGAGAAAGTAATTATAAAATTAGAATATAAGAAATGATATTCATAAAAGGATAAAATTTGAAGCAGTTGAAAATAAATAGATTTACAGACAATTAAAATAAGTAATGATAGATAAAACATAGTTTGTAATAAGAAATATTATGAAAAAATAAATCAGTCAATTCCGAACATGCGGTAAAACGGGACATTATGCAAATCAATGTCCTAGTCGCGACCTTCTTCCATCTAGCCAATTCTGTGACCGCTCTAAAATTACTGGAGACAATAATGCGAATTGCAAGCGCAGAAACAAGCCCATAAATTCAACGATCGACCTTCCATTCGAAGGAATAAAGAACTCCATTTGCCGACGCAAAGTTGAAGAGACAATAGAATTTCTTATTGGTACAGGTGCGGAATTAAATCTAATTAAAAAGAAGGAAATAAACCCCAATATCCAAGTCGATCGCCCAAAAATGGCATATATTTGGAAACGGCTCAGGCACAATAAAAAAGGCCTGAGCAATTTCGAACCGATCAAGATGTCGTTTTGCACATTGAAAAATGTAAAATGACATCTGACATCGGTAAAATCTCATTTCGTAGAGGAAAAACTGTCCATTTAGTGACAGGAACTCGTTAATTAGTTTCCTTGCCCATCGAAAATACCAGTATTATAAAAGGTTTTTGCCACGTATCAATGCTTCCAGGAATTCTTATAGGAGAATCGCCAGATTCTCAATTTGGTGGGCAAGCCAGAGTTTTCTGTATAAATACCACTAAACGTGATGTCATATTGACAATCCCTTCAGTTAAGTTTAAAAAACGCGATATCCAGATCTCAGTCCCTCGAAAGGCAGAAAAAACTCTGAACGACCCTAGCTCGAGATCTGGAAAAGCAAAAAGAATTGCAGAATTAATAAAAACGGTTAATAGGAATGATTTGAATAGCGAAGAAAGAGATGGGTTATTCTCCGTCAAAGTGTAAATTTTATACGTGTAAGCCCCCTGGTTTCCAAAAATCAAGTAACCTCAATAATTGACCAATAGGAATGCTTCCTGTATTGGCACTTTTATAAAAGCATTACCAGCATTACTAGTAAACAGCCCCACATACGAAAAATGCACAGACTCCCCCACAACATAGGGCCGAGGTCAAGAAACAGTGCAAAGATTTTTCCACCGTGCATACACTGAAACGCGCGGGTCCATTTGAGAACAATGAAGACTATCAATATTAATACAGATAAAACATTTTTAAACGTTTTTGTGCTTTTAAAAAATAATTAAATTGAATTTAAGAAATAGCTATTTTTTATAAATAATTTACTGTTAATGTAATTTTACAAGTGGGTATTTTATAACTATGAATTCAGCCGGATACCTTTCAGACTGAAAAATGCCCCTGCGACTTTCCAAAGGGTCATGGAGTGAGTCCTGACAGGGTTACAAGTGGTTGAACCCTTCGTATATGGACGACTTAGTGATATACGCCAACTCTCTTCAAGATCATACAGTAAAATTAAAACGACTTTTAGAAGATTTGAAGACGCCAGTCTTGTCCTTCAACCTGATAAATGTAGGTTTTTGCGCAAAGACGTAACTTACTTTGGGCACCTAATTTCTCAAGACAGTTTGAAGCCCGACCCCAGAAAGGTATCAGCCAATCTAAAGTTTTCGGTCCCAAAAGGCAAGAAAAATATTAAACAATGCCCCGGTTTGGCCAGTTATTATCGGCGTTTCATTCCCGATTTAGCAAAGACTGCGAAACCATTTATCATAACGACTGATGCTTCTGGATACGCTTTAGGAGCTGTTCTTAGTCAGAGTCCCAGCGGGAAAGACTTACCGGTAGCATACGATACGCGAACTTAAACGATGCCGAGGTGCTAACGATCGACCCTCAAAGTGGTTGCATAATTTAAAGGAAACAGTATCTAGATTGTCCAGGTGGAACATAACATGTAAGGATTATCAGTACGTAATTCAATACAAACCAGGAAGAATAAACTCAAACGCGGATGTTTTCTCTCGCAGCCCAATAGACGATGACGTCAATTATTATCCAACTAAACCCACTGACGAAAAATACTCTCATGTAAACCTTAAATCACGAGAGAGGTTGCATCTGTACACTTTTAAAACCATTGAACAAAACAAGAAAAGACAATCGAATTCTTAAAACACCTTAATAACATCAATAGGGACAATGGATACAATACCAATCCGATTAGTCTTTACGTCCTTCCGGGTTTTTTTTTAAAAAGACTTGATTGATCAATCAAGTTCGACCAGTCCCTACCGTAGGGCGCTCTGGCCAATCACATACATCGTAGAGAATATACATAAGAACAACATAACCGGAAACTTCAGTTTCAGGTCAGCCCTGAAGAAGTGAACTGCAATGTTCATGAATCGTTGGCAAAATTCGTAGTTTTGCACACTATTGAAACCTGAAAAACAACTTCTAAATTTATTATAATGATTCATCGTGAAAGCATTAAATCTATTATTAAGGAAAGACAAATTTTTTGATTCGCGATTACAACATACTCAATTTTGTATCGGCAGATAGCGTTTTAACAACCCCTATTGGCCGAGAATTGTTATGGGCTAGAATGTTCCGGTTGAACGGCCTAAAAAGCGAAAAATCAGAATTATGAAAAGCAATAGTCACGAAAATCGATAAGAAACACATTTTTCACATTTTTGCCAAAGAAAGGTTTGAACAAAACGTTAACTTCAAAGATTTGGATTTAGCTATCGAGACCCTCAAATAAGCTACTGAAAGCTTTAAAATTAAAACCATTAGTATCGCAAGAGACGGAAACTTTTTGAATAATATTCACTAGAATCAAATCAAGATCATATTTAATACCTACTTTGGAAAAAGTGACTATCAACTCACTGCATGCACCGGCGAGGTGCAGAATGTCGCGATTCTACAGTGGCACGTAACCGCGGGGAGGAAAATACTTATGAAAAAGTTAGAGTACGTTTCTATTGGAAAAACAGCCTATGGGAATTACAGACACTCCGACTAGATTGTTCGAAAAAACACAAATGGATATAATAAGACCTTGGATCATGCGTCCGTAAGAAATTGGTAATTGGGAGATATCAGGGATTAAAAGCGAAACCTGAAAAAAAAACCCTGATGGAAATAAAAACCACCAAGTTTCCTACTAAACAATTTGTCCCACTAGAATTTCCACCGAAGGACCCAAAAATCCTATATCGAGTAGGAAAGCCATTAATTTGACATCACTGTCCACAAGAGACTTTCTTGATACTTGAGACTAGCTAAGTCTGGCACACATGTGTAAGTCATAAGACCCAGCCCTCTCGAGAAAGACGTTTTCAATAGATAGCAGCACAAATCAAAGGCCCCTTTTTATTGCGCCTGCTTATTGATATTATTTAATTTGAATCTTCGAATTGTGATTTAAATATTTGCAGTTAGATTTTCATAAATTGTAGAATAGCTTAGAATCAACCTGTAATTAAACTTTCAGATCATAATGTTATTAGTTAAATCGATTTGAATTGAAAATCTTTAAGAAAATAAGCGATTAGGTATTTCTGAAAGGATTAGGAGTTGACGTTATATTCAACTGAAAGTATAACATTATTATCTTTTTTGTATTCGTCAACAAAATTGTCAATTCACTTCCAGCTCACAAATTTAGGAATGCTAAATTATATTATTATAGAACCATGTCTGATAATTATATTCTGAAAGAATATATTCAATGGATCCATGTAACGAAGAATTCTTTCATTTACGATTAGTATTATTGACAGTAGTAGGCGGAACACTATTTGAATATTTCATGTGCACCACTTAACCAACGTAATACATCCGGATTGTTGTCTGGATTAGGGATTATAAATTCGTTTAAATTAGTAAACTCTTGATCAAAAGCAAAATGGTATTGTTAACTACAAGTTGAAAGAAAAAACGCTCGATAACAAAAAAAATCTCCTTCTAGAATTGATATGATTCGTATCGTCGAATTCGCTGCTAACACACTTTGCTGAAAAAAGTGCGCCATCTTTGGTTCGCAAAGTAAGATCTAGAATCCGGAGATGCAGGTAGTCATGACAGACAGTACGTCGATCGAGATGAATTTACGTCTTCGGTGGACTGAATTTAAAAAAGTAAATGCGTTTTCGTTTTTTTTTTTCGTTTTCGACCTTACATCACTATCCGCCGAGACTGACTGACTCGACATTTACATCAATATCACAAATTAAGTTACCTAATTAATTTAAGGCAATCCTGAAAGTAAATCAAATTAAATTGTAAGGCTATCTTTTTACTGTGAACTTAGGAAGAGAAGGCTTTTCAACAATAGACACAGACGACAGAGAAGACGGTAAAGATAGACGACACGCTGAAAATAGTTTTTAAGCGTAAAAATGCAAACATTGTTCGAAATAAAAAGCACACACACAATTTCTCGATGATCATCAAATTTACCTTTTAATCGTGGTACAACATGCACAACGCGAAACGTGGCGTTTCAAACAGTTTAAAATTACTTTCGAAGAAATGTTGCTCTTACATGAGCGTATAAACGAATTATCACCCGTTGACGCCGATTTCCCCACATTTTCCTTAATTCCCGTGGAAAACAAAGCCACAAGTATTAATGCAATTGTCATTGGCTCATTTCCTACCGGAACACCGAAATCGCTCTGCTTTGCGCGAAATATTCGCGCGTACTTGCGCACAGAGACGTGGTGATTCAAATTTATTTTGGCGGAGTATTTAAAACAGTGCTTTTCCTTCAAGTTCTTCTATTCTGATGAAGGTAATGATCAGTATCGCATTCGAACCCCCTTACGACCCTTGCATCTTTTACTAGCTCTCTTAATCTTTCATCCACAGTAACGAAGTAAATTATACTGTGACTATTCCCTCTACACCAGGTGTGAATGTGGATCATTTTATGCCTGAACAAAGTATTTCCATCAAATAAGCCCTTCTCGAAACACAAGTTATACTGAGAAAACGATTTTTTTGATTCCAACAAAAAGATTTGTTTAAATACATTTTTCTGATTTAACACATCTTCTTTATTTCAATTAACAAAACAATTATTTAATTTCGATATATTGAAGATATTGAAACTCATTAAATAAAACAAATTATTTGTTTGATACGATTTGTTTGATTCACATAGACGATTTCATTAAGTTGAACAAATTTTTTTTTAAAACTTCTTATACTTAAATTAAGGAACGTATTTATTCGGTTTAAACAAATAATAGATCTTCGTTAATCCGCGTTAGTTTCGGGGCATTGCAACGCCATTTAGCTTTAGACATTCAAAATGGTAGTGAATCGTTGAATGTATCAGCGTGTTTGCTTGGAATGTATGAGCGGTAAGAGAAAGGCTGCCAGCTATACCTAAGCGAAGACTCGAAAATTTGGAAGTTTCTTGGGCAAGCTGGAAAAGGCTTGGTTTTCCACCAATTTCAGACCGTCGCCAGTTTTATTTTTGCGTAAGTTCAGACATCTGTAAGATAAATGGAAGTGTCTGCATTGGGGAAACTGGTCGAAACCTTGAACCTACCCAACGATTGAATCGAAAATTTTGAAAATAAGTTATTTTCTTGCTATATTGTTAACCCTACGAGAAATATTCAGGGCTTTATTAAATAAATAAATTCAATATAAATAATAATACAGCCCACATTCTCGAAATATCCGCTTTAACAAAACGTTTGATATTAAAACAAACAAATAATTTGATTGAAAGCAACAAATTTCTTTTTCAAAGAAAAATTGAAAGTTATTTAAATCGAACAAAATCTACATTTAATTTAACAGAAAAAAAATGTTTAACCTGAACAAGAAGTTTCTTTCATTAAAATAAAATATATATTTAAATCAAAAATATATGGTCAACCAAAAAATTGGTTTGAATCAAATATATATGTATGGTTGACTGTATAAGAAAGGAAGAATATGTTTGATTTAAACAGATCTTTTTCTCAGTGTAGCTAATCTTTTTCTGTTATCATTTTTTCCTGGACCCCTAAATCACCTAGCACCCTTTCTTCAAATACCTATTATATCATATAAAGTGTCCCAAAATGCGACTTTTACTTCGCTTTGATCACTATAAACTGGGGCGTAGCACGCTATGATCAATAATCTTCTGATTCCTACTTTCATTCTAATCCACAATAATTTACTAGTAACCTTTTGGACTAATTCCAGACAACGTAAGTTTTCATATAATGACTTAATAATTAATGAATCAGTTCACAACATAGAAAACATTAAGCAATTATCATTAATTGATGTTATGGTTTTTGACCAGCGAAATAATAATTATTATGATGTTGAATGTTTTTTTGTCTACCTGGTCTGAAATCAACATTTTTTGAATATTGATTATTGATTTTTTGAGTTTCGAAAAAAATCTCTCCAGCTCCGCTGGGATTCGAACATCAGGTCTTTCAATTTTCCGATCCGAATGCTCTAACCTCTAAGCTATGTAGAGAGACGAGAAGATTTTCTTCAAAACTCCTACAAGTTGAATGTGGACGTCATTCGATACTTGTTAGATAATTCCATCATGAAAGTGATTTTATTAATTGATGTTATGGTTTTTGACCTGCGAAATATTAATTACTATGATGTTAATTTTTTTTTGTCGCGCAAAAGAAAAAGTATGCTGGAAATAATTTCATTGT